>VZRH01006038.1:127763-165144 GCA_013397555.1 Urocynchramus pylzowi
AAAAAAAAAAAAAAATAAAAAAAAATAACCAAAAAACTGCAGCAGTAAATGTATGAGCTGGAAACCCTTAAAATATCCATCAGATTCCAGCAGGCTTTCCTTATTTTGCTCCATGAGATTGAAGTTATATTTTTAAGATGACTCTTAAATTGGTAGCTTTAAATTAGTTTTCTCTAACCCAGAAAAATTTGGAAAAAAAAATTTGGTATATTTTTTTGGGTGTGGGAAGATAAATATTAGAGAAGCACCATTTTATTTTATCTTAGCAATGCATATTCCCATTTTTATTCCTATTTTAAAAAGCATTCCTTATGTGCATATGTCCATCTATGTATACCACATACCCCATACATGTACAAACAAAAGTGTTTGAGAGTCATATGCTGAACAGAACAAAAAGGAAACAAAACCAGAAACATAATAAAAAATGACAGAACACTACTACATGGAGATGCAGATGTTTAAATATACTATTAAATAGAAAGCTCAAAAATCTCTGTTATAGTTATTAACAAGCTTTGGTTTCTTAACACTCAAAGAAAGCAGTAAGCCACAGACAAAAAGAAAGGAAGAATGTCATTTTAATAGTGGTAATTATCAAATAAAACCAGCATTCATTAGAGCAGCATTAACAAGTAAATGCTCTCGTGTGTTGCACATATAGAACTGGGAGAGTTTATACTATTGTATAGCACAGCAAAACTAAAGCAAGACATCTCTGCCTTAAAACTGTATAATTTTTCTTAAAATTTTCCTCAAAGATGCAAAAATGCGTAATAACCAGTCATAATAATCAGTAATTTAGGCAACACAGAAAATTCTAAAACAAAATATTTAAAAGAACATTGATGAACATAAATTCATACTGTCATTGTGTATTTATACAAAAACATGTATTAAAATAAATGTGATATACTTCAAGAAAAAGTGCTTCATAAAAATCACTGTATCATTTTTTTACACTAACCCTGATTATAATACTGCAGTCTGGCTCCTTTCTTTCCACATAAACTTCAATAAGCAAATCTCCAGCCTGGGAAACCTAAAAAGAAAGAATTAAAAAAATTTATTGCTAAAAATTAACATTTTAAGTAAGGAGACAACAATTATTTAACTAGTGTAAGGAAAAAAAAAACTGATTCACAGATTCAAGAGAAAAATCCAAACCCTGAATAAATCCAACAGAAACGTATCAAACAAAATTAACATTAATTTACAAAAATATGCATTCAAAAACAGGAAAACTAAGGGCAACATGGCAAAAGTGGAAATTTTAAATTGACATTTGAGACTATGAAGTCTAAGATATGAGTATAGCTCAGTATCTTAAACTGCCAGACACGTAACTCTGATTTGAAGGTTAGTCAGGTTCACTTCAGAATCAAAACAGTAATAGAATTTAAAACAATGTAAGAGGACTATAACCCCAAAATAACTTATTTAAAAGTGAGATGAACAATTACAAATAACAGATTATTTCAGCCACACAGCCATACGTACCTATCAAGAAAATAAAAATTCGTTACTACAAATACTGTATTTATGATTCTTGATCACAATGGAAACTTGTCATTACCTAATTAAAGAAGGAATTAAAACAAATGTTCTTGATATCAACCTGTTAAAAATAGCTCTTCAAATTTGTTGGAGAAAAGACTAGGCTTTGCACACAGTGTTAATGTGGAATAATCAGATAAAGCAAATTTATGACATATATAATAATTTCATATACTCAAGACTAACAAATGTTATTTAAGAATGTCTAACAACAAAAACTCAGAAAGAAATTAGAAAGGCAGTAAATCCAACATTTTATGATCATGACAAAAATTATGATTTATGAGAAGGGATGTAATCTTTTCCATTGTAACTAGGTTTGCTCATCTATGGCAATAAAATTATTTACATGGATGAGAAATTACTTTATTTTTCTAAAGTTAAAAATGTCTCACATTTTGTCTGCTCTAATTCCCTTTTAGTATAGTCATAAGCATCTTCAAAAGACTGCAATTCATCTCCAGTACCAAAAAGTATTTTCTAAAAAATAAGTGATGATCAGAGCATAGGAAGAAAAATTAAGGCAGAAACAGGAACTCACCAGGTGTACCACTCTATTAATAGGCAAATTTAAAGAATTAATAATCAAATTAACACTAAGATAACAATTTGTGCCTTTATTTTTGAGAATGCTATTGACAGTGATGCTACTTATTTAAATACTACTACAAACAGAGGAAAAGGTTAAGAAAAGTATATATTCACATATATATATATTCATATATATATATGTGTGTGAACAGTTGAGCTTTGGGATACATTTTGACCAATTTACAGAAGCTAAGATTACATTTCTATAGAAAAATAACAGGCAGTGCTGAATTTTAAAAAACATTCACATTCTGAAAAACAGCAACTTTTAAGTTAGTTTAGTCTTTGAGAATAGAAAACTAATGGAAACATTTGTGAGGAAAAGCATTACAAAGCTACTTTGAAGAAAGCTGCTTAATTATAGTGGCACAGACTCAAAAAGGCTCATTTAGTTATAAAATTTGCTTTTCAGATGATATTACAGAAAAAGGTTGGAAACAAGAATGAAGCTGACACATGATTTCCACTGGGCTCACATAAACAACCGTATGGAGAGAAAATGTGATGTAAATTACTGCAACAGCTGGCATAAGTATATGGTGGACAGAAAATGAAAAGCGACTAATGAAGTGCCACCTGGAACAGAACTTCAGCGACATCTCAGACATGTGAACTTCGAGTAATTCAGCAAAATTCAGTTCAGTTGTTCTCTGAACATTCTGTATCACCAAAGATAGTACTGTGGCAACCTATATATTCCAAAGTATTAAGTATCTACATCACTGATTTTCCCACATATATGCACACATTTTGATGCAATGATGTCCGACTATCAGTTGTTAAATGTAAAGGATTCCTACAATTCTTAATTGCAGCTGCTTGAGGCCAAAGTTGCCAATTACCCATGACGCTTACATGATTACAGTGCTGCTGTTACATCACTCAGTTGCACCACATCATTAGTTTTAACCCTAATTGGAAGCCTGTGGCACACTGCTGTGGAGAACTGATGAAATGAGCAAGAAGGTGAGCTGAGCCACTTTATCTCACACCTGGTTCAAGCATGACTTAGCAACTGTGCAGTGCCTGGGGTGATGCAGCCTCAGTGATGAACAGAAGAGCACCCACACCTATGTACAGAGATGTTAAGGCCTCACTCCCTTTTACCCAAGCCTAACTGGACACTTACCTGAGTGTCTTTCCACTTTGTAATAAAACTGTTCTCTATGTCCATTTGTTTGACTTGGTCTTCATTTATCTGTATAAATAAATAATTTTGGAGTGATTAATAATAGTTATGGTAAAAATTGCCAATACTGCCAATCATGTTCTCATAGAAGCAGGTATGCAAAATATTCTATCAGTCAGAAGCGGCTCTTCATTGATGGAACTCATTATTATAAACTTCATGGAACACTGAATATAGAAACAGAGAGGAATCAATGCAAAACTGCAAAACAATGTTATAATGGCACAGTCAACTCCAAATCAAAATGGCTAATATGAATTGCTGCTAGTAGTAGCTTTTCTAACCAATTGGATTTAACATTATTTCTGGGTCTAAGGAACAAACCAAATTGTAATCACAGCTCAGAGACTAAGAACACAAAATCCTTCCGTGCTTCAGTTCTGATCAAGCCTATAAAATATGATTAGAAGCATTATTTTTAATAGTCATAATCATAAAACTTTCTTACATTTAGTAAGATTTTGATGGCAAGGAGAATGAGAATTACATTTTGGAAAACAGTAGCTCACAGCATCCCATACACAGTCTTTCCTACACAGGTTAAACTAACTGGGAAATAAAGTCTAAAGCAGGCCAAAGAAAAACATCCAGTGAATCAGAGTTCAAAAACCCTGTAAATCCTCAGAACTTGAACCAATAGGAAGACCATTTTAAAGCAGATTTTTCTATTTTTGAATTTCTAACATCTGAGCAGTTAGGATACATATAAAGATACCTACATGAAAAAGTTGCACATAATTTTTAATTAGATCTTCAATTACATTGACTTCTTCACTAGTTTGGCCTTTAGTTTGAAATAAGCATGAGGAAAACACCACGGCTAAATTCTGAGGGTTCATTTGGTTAATTTCAGAACACTTCTGCACTCTGTTGAAGGAAAAAGAAACATCTTTAGACAGTTTCATTGTTCCTTTGATTGTCTGAGGCTCCGTTACAGAATATGGCGAGCACTTCAAAAAAGGCAACTACATGAAATGCGATGAAAACATGTACTATTGCTTATTTATTTAATATTTTTATACTCTTTATTTCTCATTATAGAAATGAAAACTTTTAAACTGCATTTCAAGTGATATCAAAACTACTTAGAACAGAAAACAATAAAACCAGAATGGAATACCTGAGTTAGAAGGGACCTATAACAATCATCTAGTCCAACTGCTGTATCGTTTACAGGCTGACCAAAAGCTAAAGCATATTGCCACAGGCACTGTCCAACTGCAGTGACAGGCTTGGGTCATCCACCATCCCTCTAAAAAGCCTGTTACAATGTTTGACCACCCTTTTAGTTAGAAATCCTTCCTAACGACAAGTTGGTACTTCTCTGGATGCAGTTTTGAACCACTTCCATGCACCCTAGCACCAGACACCAGGCAGAAGAGATCAGCTTCCCTCTCCTCCTCCTCAGGAAGCTGCACAGAGCAATGAGGTCACCCCTCAGCCTCCTTTTCTCTGAAGTAGAAAAGCCCAGAGTCCTCAGCCACTGCCCACAGGCGATTCCTTCCAGCCCTTTCACCAGCACTGCTGCCTTCCTCTGGATGCATTCAAACCTTAATGTCCTTTAACTGCAGACCCCAGAACTGCACACAGTGCTCCAGGCGAGGTCAAACCAATGCCAAATACAGTTTCACTATATTATGTAATGTAAGTATATCCCACAAACTTGAGATCAAAGATCAAACAAAAAGTGGAAAGAAATTAGGTCCTTCTTATTTCCTATCCCTATGGTAAAGCTTTCATATCAGTTCTGTTATTCACACAACATTCCCTCTTTTAGAGGCAAGCACTTTAAACTACCACAGAATTTTGGCCATTAAATGCATTAATTCATACTACTTTCAGAACAGATGCAAGATCACAATATTATCTCGAACTGGACATGCTTAGAAACTTTTTAAACACAATATGTAGTGCAATCTTTATCCAAATAAGGGCACCAATCAATTTCATACACACATAAATATTTTTAAATGACATTGGCTATGTACCTGTCTGTGTCCCATAATTTCCGAACACAATATCCTGTAAAGAGAAGTTTCTACACATTCTATACTCACTGCAATTCACCAAAAATATAATTTGACTTGTTCAATAGATGATATAACATAGACCAGTACTATTTAACCATGACACCTCAGAATCATCCTGTCACTTTTTTTTTTTTTCACATTTTCTGCCCCTTATTTCATCTAGGAATAAGTCATGACCTTTGGTGCTTAAACAAGTTTGTATTTCGGATATTCTCTACCACTGCCTCATTTGTAAAATGAAGCCCTGATGAAAAACAGAAAGGGTAGGTAATTCTCAAAGTTATTATGTGCAAAACAGATTGTGGCGAAGGACATTTTCACTGAAAAAAATATTTTAATTTCAAGAGCCATTTGCAACAATCCTCTGGAAGACTAGTAGACTGGAGTAAAATGAAATTGCATAAAGAAGCTACATCAAAAATTACCCTGCTTGGACACATACACTGGCAGCCCTTTCTCCCTGTAAGGCTGTTCCAATCCATTGATTTTTATAGATGCCTACTGCTAAAAATACAACCAAAGAAAAAACACATTATCAATTAAAGGAATTCAAACGCAATTAATTGCTGCAACTAGATAAGCTTTTGTGATTACTGGTGAATGAAACAAGCCACATTTCATATATTGCAGAGTTATACTGAGAACACATTATAAGAATTTCTCTGCTACAATGCACTGTTTGCAATGACCTGTAAAGATGTTCAATTAAAGCAGCCAAAGTTGCTCTATTGACTGGTGGAAGACTCCGAATAAAAGCTCTGTACTTCCTCACACGTTCCTTTTCATTCTGCGTATCTGCCAGAAAATAATAATTGTTGAGCATTAATAACAATGCACACTAAAAACCAACAGCAGTTCTCATTAACTATATCAGCATCATCTAGTCTTTTAGAATTACCATTTAACAAATCAACATCTTCTTCATAAAGGCAATGCTGACAATATACGATTAGAAAAGCCTACTATTGTACACCAGGGAAAAACCAGTAAAGAGGGACAGTTCTAATATTCAAGCACCATTTGCTGTCATTTAAGACTAAAGCCCAGAACAGCAATTACATTTTCTCTCAAAGCATATTTAATCTGTAGTTTGTGCATGTACATGTGTGAGTGCAACTGCGTATTCTCAAGTGCAAATGTACTTCTAAGAGCAATGAGAAAGGAAAAGACCTTTTCATATTTTAAATATTTACTGGAAAAGAGTCTGAAGGCACAAAGTAGTTTAAGGATCTAAGCATATATGAGACTGATTAGAGGAGAGCAAGGGGAAAGGGCTGGTAAATAAGTTACATATAGCTGAACAATGGCAAGGCTGATGGCAGGAATTCCAGTTTTGGAAATTACAGTAGCTTAAACACAACCACAGCTCTCCACCTTAAGTCAGCCTCCCTGTGCTGGCCCCTTATGTTCAGGGCATAATCAAAGTTAATGTAGATTGTATCTGGTTAGTTAGCTTTTCCCTCTCAGTCCCTTGCTTCTCTCAAGTTTCTGAAAAGAAAGCAAAGAAACCCTCTGGATGATTGATGGTGCTCTCCACTAATTATTGACTGTGTTTTGGTTTCTTTGGTAATTGGAAAAAAAAGTAAATAACAAACCAACAGTTTAAAGGCCTTCTACTCCATTTCCTTAAATGTTTTAGTCTTCCTAGAAGTATCACTTCTGTATCACTTAACAAGACAGGATTTTCTGTTGTAAAGCTGAAGTAGAATTTTAGTCATGTCTACAGATCAGGAAGGGGAATCACTGTAACACCGTTAAAAAGAGCTGACAAATCTAAACTGCCTCAGAACTTCTGTTTTCTGATGCAATTAATCATGTGGTAAGTGAATAAACTCTTAATACTTTTTCCTCTAGTTTTTGAAATTGAGTTTAAAGGTCGAAAATGTGTAATATTGATAATAGTTTAATTTCCTGAAAGTCTAGTGGCTCATATGAAAGCAACACCCATATATTTGAACTTAAATAAAATCAACGAGGAACATGCTTTTAATATCTTTTTATAAAGACAAAACGTGCCACACAGAAATATGCCTATGTGGCTCCTATGCATTAAGACAGAAATTAATGTTCTGTCAGCATTTCCCATGCGTCTCTTACTGCTGTGCCTGCAATTTTATAGCACAGTTTGGCAGGGAAACCACTTGTTTCTTGCAGTTTGCAAATACCGCAATATAGAAACTAACATTTTAAAAGAACATTATAAAAATCGTCTCTGATTAACATGCATCTATTGCAGCCATTTCCTCACTACATTGTTTTGCCAGTTATGAAATAATATAGGTTGACACAGGGTAAGTAAATTAACAACCCCCTCTAATTTGATACTGAAAATGTACATATAATCTTTGTTGTGTGGAATGTCATTGAATACCTTACCTAATGCAGAGATCCAGAATGGATAAAGCTCTTTAGTGAGAAGTGCATCATCTATTTGAGAAAGAAAACTTTTCAATACATCTGTCACATCCTCAAGCTGATGTTTTCCTGCTCTTAGTTTAACACTTCTTGCATCTTTTTTGAAGCTTTCCAGCAGTTCAGCCACATTGGAAGAATCACCATTCTTAAGATAGATTTGCTTGCTACCTAAACCTAAGGCACAAAAATACAGGAGAGAAAAATAAATTAATGTAAAATAAAGTATTCTTTCAAAAAGTACAGCCATCATTATATGAAAAATATATGTGGCTGCCAAGTAATTGTATGTGGTTGCATTTCCTAACAAAATCTTTCTGATCTTTTACACATATTGTCTTTGTTAGTGAAAACACTGCCAAGTCTTCTTATACCCAACTAGACGTCTTTACAAAAATACTCATCATAATAGTAAGCAAGCCTGGGATCACTATTTCCAGAGTATTCTACATGCATTTCAAATCCCCAAATCTCTTCAGGGCTTCCTAAAACAGTACTTTCAAAAGGCACAGTAAAGAGAAGAAGTTTTGATGGTAGGTATTATATTGTACATAAAACACAGCTGCTTTCATGAAAACTCCTTTTATTTTATTACTCTATGGATGAACTCAGCTTAAGATTTAAAGTGTTATTGCATTCATCCAACCTGAAATATTTTATTCTTAAAAGCCTCAAATTAGTAGAAATTACCCCTTTTTCTGATTTTTCTCATGTTCTGGAAGACATCGTCAGCTACTATTCTTATATGCAAAAAAAAAAACCAAAAACCAGTAAAGTCAAATTATAAAGAAAATGTATAGTTTAAAATGAAGTCATGTCTGCCTTCAATTACTGCATATGTTATTGTAGTCAAAACTTTTGTTTTTTAAAACTTGAGTTCTATTGCTAATAATTAATTTAGCAAAAGCTTTTTTTCTTACTTTGAGGCACTAGGTGTAACCCCAATACAACTATTTACAATAGTGCAGTGTTGCCCTATCCAAAGGTTATTTAGTTAAACTTCAATGACCCAAATAGAAATTAGGTGCTCTCATACTGACAGAGGTTACAGACACATTTATACCAAAGACACATTTGTAGAGGATTGATATGCATGTAGCAATCTCACAAAAAAACTCATGAATTTGCAGTAGTAAAAGGACACAAACATTAACCTAATGCCATGGAAAGTTATGCTGGCAAAATTTACTTAAATAAATGGTAACCAACTATACATCCTTAGGTTATTTCACTGAAAAAACAGCAGCCTAAGACTGAACTCCATACTTAATGCCAGCTTCCAAGATGTGCTCAGACCACAGCTTTTCCAGGTTTGCAGAGTTTATTTTCTGGGCTGAGTTGTCTGCACTGGGGCAGTGGACACCAAGGCTGAGTTTCATAAGGCAAACAATGCAATATTTGAAACAGAAAAGTGTCTATAAAGGGCATTTACCAAGCTGTATTTCCCCAAAATGACCATTCTCAGCTGTGTGGTATTCTATTGCACCATCTCATTAAAGCATGGCAAGGCTAATGAGTGGCATAGTTTTACTTTAAGTAATATATAAACTCATTCAATGGTACCTGGTACTGGGGGCGCTTAGGTATTATACAAATGATCTTAGCTTGAATAAAATCCACTCTACTTACCATACTGGGTAACAAACGCTATGCAGCTGTTCACTATAATAGGGACATCATTTTTGCTGAGCTGCTGATCTTGTAGTGCATTACCATCTGTACCTGCTGCTTTTTCAATTGCAGTATACCACACCATGAAATCCAGCTTTGTATGGCCATGGATGTATAACGTTCTGAAAATTATAAAAATATTCTGAGTTCAGGAAAGAAATGAAAAACCGATGTTATTGTACCACGGCAAAAAAGATGATGTTAAGAGAAGAAAAAAAAAATATATATATACTTGGAGTAAGACATCAAGGCACCTTTCACCACATAAAGCTGTGACGATGATCTATTGTTACAGCATCTTTTTTTTTTTTTTTTCCAAATGCATTTGTATTAGAAGTGCCATAAAAAAATGAAAGAAGATCCACAAACACTGTCACAAGCCTTTGAAAGAACCTGCCAACATTTTAATTACTCTTCTTCAGTCTCGCTCCTACATCATGCATTCATATGTCCAAGCCATGGCTAAGAAAGAAACAAATTTCGAGACAACTTTCAACACTGTAAAAAACTTTCCTTCTTTTGTATTTATACCCCAAAACACCCCAGACACCCACCAACCTCTTCTATAGAGTAGCTGAGACACACTGAATTTCCTTCCTACACAAGTATCAAAATGATCACCCACTACCACAAAGCTAAGAATATATATGAAAAAGCTATGAGTTGAGGCAGAATAAGTGAATTCAACACTGCCTGTATCTCAAAGCCGTGCCTTGTTCTGACTCTTTCATTTAAGAATGCTACAGTAATCTCCTGTGTGCCACCCTGACAAGCTAGCTTCTAAGAGAAAATATCAAAATTGAAAATTTTAAGGGGGTATGTCCAACCATATGCATGTGTGTAATAAACAGCTGTTAAGTGTTAAAATAGTAAGCAAACCTTTGTACATACGTTGTCTTATCTCCCACTAAAGACATGTAACAGATCAATTTTCTCTAATGACCATTTACTTACTAATTAGGATAAGTCAAAATGCTCTACTGAACTTCTATAAAAACAGTTTCATGTGAATAGAAAATACATTTATGTTGATTATTTCATTTTTGGAGGCAGGAAGCATTTTATATGATGAGGGAATACTTAATTTCTTTCTGTTAATACCTTTCAATTCTGCTTTTATAAATGTTTCCATTCTAACACTCCTATCCTTGCACGAAGTGGGGATGCAGTCAATGTATTACATACACACAGCCAGGATCTGAACTTTTCTCAGGATCCACCACACAGACCGAGCCATACAGCAGCAGAGTAGATGACACTAAAATATTTCATTCCACTGAACCACGTTTTTAGGAAGTCTTTACTTCATTACTTCAAAAGGCATGTTAACTATCACATATGCCTGTATAGTAGAAACACAGCCTCTCTCATCCACTAAAAAAAAAAAAAAAATTCAAAAACCTCTCCTATTTTTGCAGCAAAATGAGTGAGCCTAATTCAGTGCTGCCAAAAGTTTCCTTAAGACTTGTCAAAACAGGTAGTTCTCAATCAATGCCTTCCAAAGAATACATCACCACATTTTCTGGTATTGGTATTGCCATACATATATAAGGAAAGCAAAAGGTTTGAAGTGAGTAAAAAATGTTTGACAGTGCAAGATACTCTACTCATTTTCTACTATTATTCACAGACCAGAAGAGGTTAGGACAATGATTTATAAAAGATTTATGGTGCTTTCCAACACAAGAAATGTACATATATATGCATATTACTGGGTGTTTATTTCCCCTGCAGAACAGCAGGACTCACATTATGGTATAATGCAAAAGGATAAATGGAAGTCTCAACAGATTATTTTTTATCCACAGAATTATGATACATACAGGAAGCACATACTGTAAAGTGAAAATATTATTACTTCTAAACAAGAAAAGGGCAACTCTGCTGCATATCAATGAATTGATACCGGAGGAGGAGAGAAAAAATACTGTACTGAACTTCAAAGGTCATATGAACTTATCAGCATTTTTCATAGAGATACGAAAGTCTAATCATGTGCCTGTCAATCAATTGTTGTGATATATGAAATACCTAAATATGTAGAAAAGATCACCTTGTACTTTATGGATCTTTCCATCTTCCCCTCAATGCATCACAATAGAATAAAGATTTTAGAAGTACAAAGTGATGATGTTCTCATTGTTTTCTAAAATTTGAGAAGTTATTGAGCTCAATTCAGTTAGAGGAAGAGGCTACTTAATAATTAGCAGAGAAAATGTGGTATTTGTTTAAGTTGTAGACCCAAGGGACCAACACAGGAATGAAAGATAAATATAAACATGAAAATCATACTGCTATCATGGAACCTGGATTGTTCATAGAAGACAACTAATTATTTTTGAAAAAATTATACTTGCCCAGTCAAAAATCACCAGAGTGGCAGCATCAAAAAGTAAAACAAATCAGAGACACATTTTCACAACAATACCACAAAAGTGAAGAAGAGAGGAAAAAAAAATTAAACTAAAGCCAGACACATTTCATAACTCGGTCAATTTCCCATGGAAGTGGCTTAAAAAGCTCAACTCAAACCTCAGTAATTTTTGGCTGAGAAAGAACACACCTGGAATAAATTTAAATCAGAAAAACATAAAACAATTTAAAAATAAGATGTTTGAAGCAGTCCTCCTCAGTTTAGTTCTTCTGGACAAACTTCACAATTTTTTTTTCCCTAATTTGAAATGATTTTTTAATCTCCTTGAACCTGGAAGTAATGAAAAGAAAAGGGGAAATATTTTCCATCAGAAACTTTCCTCAAGAGCTTTCCTCAAGCACAGCAGAAGTCTTCTACAGAACTTCATGAAACAATGGAGATAACTTTGCAGATTTAACCGCTGTGTTCATCTCTTTCACACAGTTTTCAGACAGAATTAATAAAAAATACATGCATTTGTCACTGAACTAATTGTCATTATCAAAATATAAAGTAATATTAAATCCAAGGCTTAAGGCTAAGCATAAACACAGGCTGAAATATAGTGATGTCCCATGTAGCATAAAACTGAGGAATTTAAAGAGCTTATAGAAGTAATCATGTTTGAAAGAATCTGTAATGTTTATGAAGATCTACCATGCAGATTACCATCTATTTTCCACAGACTCAAGCAAAATGCATTCCTTCAATACAAATGCACTGCCTTCTATAGTCTGTTTACACAAGTGCTATTCTTTCAGTTCTAAAAATTGATAAAGATCTCAGATTTCATAACAAATAGTTAGCAATAGTGACAACATGGTGAAAAATGGCAGAATTTTTGCAATGTTGTGTGAAGCATATACAGTCCATAGCCAAGAAATTAATAACTTAAGTACTCAAACAAACAAGGCAGCCTGCCAACGTAGATTTCTGCCTCAGTGAATTGAGAGAATTGAATTGGCACAAGTGACTGCAGCAGATCAATGAGTCTCAACATTAAGGAAGCTACCATTACCTACACAGCTTTATTGTTGACTACCAGCACATCCTTCTGCCCCAGCAGTCAGACAGATAACAAATGTGACCACACTTCATCCACAAGAGTGCAAAGGCTTCTCCTTAACCCATCCTGCCAAGTCCCCTAGCTTTAGCTATGTCTATAAGCTTTGCTGCACAGCTGTGCAATGGGAAAGCAGTGCCAGTAGGTGATTTTGGGTAAGGTGGGCAGGGAGAGTGAGAAACCGACATCAACACAACTCAGGGCCCTCTGGCAATTCCCACATGATTCTAATAGTTTACCTGTCTGAAAACACTAAGGTACTAAGAATGTAAATATCGACATTAAATTATTTTGGAAAATCAAATTGCAACTGAAGCATGGATGTTCCATTAAAAATACTGTTAAATGTAACCAAGCAGTATTTCTTCAAAGGATCCTTTAAAAAGTCTTACATCCAGCATGCCATATTGGAAGCACAAGTCCTTTCATCTGACTCTTCAGTTTATATAAATTCTGGATTTTTAGAATTTTTATGGGCACAAATTTAAAGTTTGTGCCCATAACTGCATTTTATGAGAAAACTGACTGCTATCATCAAAGGGTTAAAAAGAAAGCACTGAATGAACCATCAGCCTAAAGAAATTGTGCCAATATGTAGGGAAAGTTTATTATCCGTAATAAGAAAGAGCTAACCACATCAGAAGCATAACAGGGGAAAAAAAAGCACCATCTGGATTACATTATGGTCTGAAAACATTCACTGACACCTGAGAGCTTAAACTATATCAGAAGAATATAAGAAATGTTTGAAACTGAACTATCTGCATAACCATTTCTTTAAAGTGTAGCATTAGAGATTTTGCATTAAATTCTACATATAGAAGATATGTTTAAAAATTACTGTATACAGATGTTTTCAGACAACTTTTTTCTTTTCATTGTACAGATCCCTCTGTTGGCCTCTGCTGAACCACACAACAGTAGCTGTTTCACCAATATGCTATGCAACTTCTGTTTGGATAGCAACAGGAGGTCAAGTATCTCCAGTCACTTTAAACATTTAAAAAATGCAGAGATCAAGGGAAAAAATCCAAACTGAATATGGATCAAATCAGAGGACAACTCTGAGTGACAAAGGGAAGTCTCAAACAAAGAAAACCTTAAAATGGTTCGCCACTTCTAGTAAGAAGTCAAGAAGCATTTCAGTTATGACACTAGAATATTTCAGCTATGAAAGTGAAAAGGAAGAGGCAAATGGCCATCTGATTAGGGTGCAAAAATATACACCACGGTGTTGTGAGAAGTCAAGATTTCCAGCTCAGTTAGATACAGTTTTAGGAGTCCAGATAATATGCTCCAATAGAGACCAGAATGCAATAAAATTTCAATAGTGTTAAAAAAAGAGCGTGTTCTTTAATTTACTTTAGTGAAGATACACAAACACTAGCATTAACATGCATGAGATCTGAAAAAAAAATGTAGAATTAAAAGTCATCGAGAATTATTGTTAAAATTTACATTGAGCTTCAAAACACTGGGTACACTGAGCTTCAAAAAAGACAACAATCTTCAAAAGAGAAGCAGTCTTGTGGTTTCAGAAATCTTTTAGTGTGGTTCAGCTTCTGATGATATGTTATTACCTGGTATGATTGCCACCTCTTATTTCTGAGCTGAGAAACATCATCAGCTGAACATATCATATAGAGAATAAATGAACAGCAGGGTGCCAAGAAGAAAGCAGGGTAAAGGAAGAGGTGGTAAAAAAAAAAAAAAAAAAGGTAGGAATGGATTGTATTAATATTTAAGACATTTTGGGGAATTTTCACAAGCCTTTTTTGGTAGTATTGTCTCTGAATTCTTGTATTTTATACAAGCTCTAAAGTACTATGTACATTATGTCTCAAAATTAATTGTAAATTCTTCTTCTGAGTATATATGTATCAGATTAATGTTAAATTTTTGCATCCCAAATTTATTATGCTTTTAAGAATCAAGAATTCATACATTTATTAAATTGTAATAATTTCAGCAGTAAGACTTGAAGTTTTTATAGTTTCTGAAAATGTTTGCTTGCATATGCAATCATTCTTAAGTGGGAAGTTCATTTGTAACAACTGAGGTCATTCTTTTACCTACAGTAATAAAAAGAAACAGTGTGGAACAGAAAGATATGATACATGTAAATATGTGACTTTCCCTAATTAATCAGCCCTAAGACTGAGACTTGAAACAAAAGGCATAAGTATTTGTAAGAAACAGAAAGTCAGCAGAAAAATACCTGAAGGAATTTTCATAAAATTTTCTAATAAAATTTAATGAGACACTTAAAGACGTTCACCACATTTAATTTTTTATGTAAAGGAGGGTGGCTTTTTTGGTTTGGTTTATGGTTGTTAGGTTGTTTTTTTCTCCTAAACTTTTCCTAATTCTGGAAAAATCTTACTTGTTTTATGTAATTCTTTCAATACTACTTTTTATTTATTTTATAATTTATCCTGCATTTAAGCAACTAACAAATTAACAAGAAAATCATCAGCTATACAGAGTCTCTTCCAAGTGATCAATCTGTGCCAAAGCTGACATTAGACAAACACTGATACAAAATAACAGAATAGGAAAACCTAGAAACTTTGACATTTCATTTAGTTGATGCTGATGACATCTCAAGGATATTAATTTATCTAGAGCTTGAAGGAACACAAGGAGGATTAGTGGCTTTATTTCCAGTTACAGTAATTGAGTCTAAAGACAAAGGTGATTTTATATTTAATCATCTTCTACACACACATTAAATTGCTTATCACTTTAAGATGCCATCTCCTACAACTGCACTGCACACCTGGATAGTTTTGAAGTAATATCCTAAAAAATAATCACCATGCCAAAGACTATACACCATATGCCTTTCAATGCTTAAGATAATGAATGCGAAGACTGTGCATTTAATTGTATATGGCAGACTTCAGTGAAGAAAAATTAAATACATTCATGTCCACCTTAAATCAGCCAGTGTCCCTGTTGAAATTATTTTCACATGGTCCAGAATTTTCCTTCAACTACTAAAGTGGTTAAGGGAAAACCTACCCTCACTTGAAAGAAATATTCTAGTGAAATAAATAATAAACCCTGACTTGGAGCTAAAAGTTTTGCTCAGCATTAATACCAATGAAATACCAATTAAATTATATATATGGTTTATATCCATCTTTTGGACTGCACCTTGAAGAGGATACCTCAGGTTCCCAGTTTGGTGTTTGTAGCGTACTTAATGCTTTATCTTTAAATATGCTTTTTTTGAAAAAAAAAAGCCCAAACAAACACAAACCAAAACAAATCAAACCAACAAACAAACAAAAAACCCAAAACAAAACAGAACCCCCTCCCAAAAAGACAAGAAAAAGTGTTTCCTTCTAACCTGCACAGCCGTACTCAGTTCTGAAACTTATACAATACTCTAGAAAGAGTTAAAATTCAGAACACACAAGTTACACTGCTTTTCTGACAAGCTATTCCAACTCTGAACAGATGTCAAAGTTATCTATGAAGTTTTTTTGTTTTCCAAAGAGAAAAACACCCTTCATTTATTTACCTATTATTGGCGGTTCAAAAGACTCTACAAATACTGCACCACTTAAGAAAGACTATATGCCCAATAACCTGTCATAGAAATAAAAAAAGCCTCAACCTATTAAAAACTAAGAATTATCTTCCACAATTTTTACTTTCATCTTTGAATTGGTACCCATATTTGAGGCAGAAATACCTACGTCCCCTCGAGTTCCAACCTCCCTTGTCACTATAAATATGACACACTTACAGTGATTCATCTTGGCCAAATATTACCTACTCGGAAGCAGATACGGATCACGTATGTTTTGTAAGAATGCTTTTTCCTAGACAGTGTATTGTTAACTGAGACCAGATATTAAAATAAGATTAACCAGAGGACTCATTCATAGCATCTCAAACCTGACCTAGGCAGATGGAGATACAGAATTCTGAGACATAAGAATGATTAAAATCTCAAGTAGTAAAAGCTCCAAAGAGGTACTCTTTTTTGACAAGGTAAAAGGAGTTAGTTCCTTTTGAAGAAATCATTATTGACAGACTAATCTGGGAACAATTTTCTCAGTGGGAAAACAGTTTTTAATTAAATAGTGCTTGTTAACATTTTGTGACACAGACATAAAATGTAATTAATGTACAAAGATATGGCCTCCTTTAAAAACTCTGCAAATTTACTCTCTTGCTAGCAACTCTAAGTGAAAAAACTCCAGAACTTACCAACAATAATTCTAAGATATTACTATAAAAACAGATCAAATATTTTTTCAGATAGGAACCTTACCTTCCTTTTTCAACAAGCAGCAGGACATCTATTCTCTCTCCATTTTGCATCACACTGCTGGTTGCTGAAAATACAACACATACACATTCAGATGACCTTCACAGACACATATTTATAGACAAACACATACATGCATGCACACATAGACAGACATGTTTTTTTCAAAATTATCTCCAGTGGCAAAAGGAGCATGGAATTCCTAAACTTTGCAAATAAAGAATGCTGCTGATAATAGAAACAAAACTCCACAAAATACCACACCACATTTACATTTAAAAGAAAAAACTAACACAAAATACTATCAAGTAAGTTTAAACGTACGTTTTAATGTGAAAAGATGCTACAGTGTTTTACTATTCTCAACTTGTAAATACAAGTTGTAGAAGACATAATGATTCAGAAGTAAGCAGGATTTTGGAATCCATTAACTTTTTGCACCTTATTGGCTGCACATATTTACAATAAGGTAATGCAAGTTATCTGTTTAGCATGAATATCAGTGCCACCCTTCTTTATGTTGCCTTATGTTATCTCTGCTAAAAAAGCACCCTGTAAAAGACCTACATTGTACATAACACAGCAAATACATCTGGATAGTTTTCAGTTGCACCACTTAAAAACTATACCATGCACTAAACTAAAACTAAATTAAATGTAACCTGCTTACTAATTTGAAATTCTGAAAACTAAATTTCTCAAAGGGCGTGTCATATATAATCCACACCTTATTTCAAGTAATTCCCAGAGAGAGTCAAGTCCTAAATACCAATGAAAACCAATAAACACATTGCATGTTAAATGATGTTTTTTGTATCACACATACTCCTACCCTCATCTATATTTACTGAGTCAAATATCAAGAAGGTAAGTTACTATACTTCCACAAAAGATTCATTAGTTTTCAAGTTTCATTTACACAAATCAGTATTAATAGTGGAGCAGATATATTCTGGAGAAAGCAGAAATCAAAGAAAAGAGTATGGATATATAATATTTCCAAGAAATTCAACTAATATTAAAAACCCCAAGCAAAACAAATTCTCAACTGAAAGTCAAAAGTGTTTCATTTTTATACATGAGATATAATATACACAGATTTTGCACGCTCTTATGATTCTGGCAGAGGCAATTACAGTTGCATCATCAAAAAAATATCAGGAACAGTTCTCCTTATGCCTAATCTTTTAATTCTGAATTAGGATCAAGAGTATTCACAAGTTAAAAGACACCTAGAGGCATAAAAACACTCCTGATTAAAAACCACTTTCATGGTGTTATTTACACCAAATATAAGGTGGCAGTAAATAAACAGTAGAAAACCCAATGGCATTTAGGCAAGCTCCTGCAAAACAGTCCACAATCTGTCAGCATTTATAAAGAGTATCATCAATAAAGAGCTAAATTATCTTCTCCATGTTACTTTATTATAAAGCTCAAACTATACGTCTTTTTCTATGTAACATATCGCCTTGTTCAACATAAAAACAAGTAGGGCAGATATGCTTAAAAGAGGATTCAGAGCAAAATTACAAACAATGAGATAAAATTGGTCATAGAAGACCATTTATACAAATATTCTTATCTCTCCACATCATGATATTGAGCAAAAAATATTTTTAGTATTGGAAAAAAGTCTTTTAGTCTGTGAAATAGTTTTCCAAGAGAATCATAATTTTCCAGTATATTTGAGTATTTTAAAACTAGACCTGTCAATCATCTGAAGAATGTGTTCTGGAGCGAGTATTTCTGCCCTGTCAAAAATATGAGACAATAATCCCGAAAGGTTATATATTGTTATTCAATTCTCTACTCTTGTAAGAAAGATACTGCTGCAACTGGAACAAAAACTGTCATCATTCATTTTAAAGCTGTGAAAAATTTCTCTGGCATGTGCCAAAATGTAGGGAAAAAAACCCAAGACAGAAATTAACCAACCCCATATTTAGATGAGAGTTGGAAGAACATCTGACTCATGTGAAGGAATAGTTACTGAGCTTCCCAATATTTATTACTTTGAAATGTAACAGAAATGTCCTTAACAGGGAATTAATCCCACAGAACATTTTCTGAATACTAGATGGTCTTACTTAGTTCTTGCAACCTCCTTAGATATATGGAATCTTCTTCAGCATCCTCCATTTCAAGACAAAAATAAAGGCTCGACTTCTCTATAGCAAACCAGCCTTTCCTCCACTGATCCAGGTTCTGGCAATCTTTGTAGTACAGCTGCCCAATAAGGTCACAGTCTCGCTCTAACAGTGATTCAGCCACCGGGGGAACAAAATGCTACCAAAGAAAATGGGGTGAGTCAGATGAAGAAAAAAACCCTCTGCCCCTAAAAAACAAAATCAAAATATTGCAAATCTACAAGATTCTAGGATTAAGGTCACAATAAAAAAGAAAAACTTTGAGATATAAAACCCACATTCATAATCCCACAGATACACTACATTTAAAATGTAAAATCAAGTTTAACATTTTTCCATTCATGTTCTACAATTCAAAAAATTTTTGCTTTTAAACTACCATTGATTTAATTAGAAATTTGATTCTTAACATTTGGAAGAATTTGATGCCATATAAAATATGGCATTAATAATTGAATTCCATTTCAGCAAATAAATTTAATAGAATTGCAACCATAAAAAACTTAGCTGAAATATACTCATACAGTATATGTCTTTATACTAGAGCATGTTTAATATATTCTTAAGGTCAGCATTAAAATGCTGCTTCAATTCCTTTCACATTTTATTTTATTATCTTGTTTCAAACATTAAATCACAAAAGTTATTTCTTCCTGCTGCTGGAGAAACTTTTACACGCAGGAGAGATCAGTATTCATCAATAACAGCTTCTCAAAGGTTTTAAGCTAACAATGGCACTTTATTATTTGTGCAAAGGCTCCTGGCCTAACTGAAAAATGTAATTATCAGTATTACCTTAGCTATTGCTGAAGTCCATTTTCTTTGTGAATATGCAGTTTCAGCTCCAAACAGAAAAACACGTTCTGACAGTAAGTATATTTCAAATGTAAAGATGTCCCTAAAGCAAATAAGAGAAGAAACACAGATGTATTTAGTCTCCAAAAGAGTAGACATACAAGTGCCTTATTTCACTATTTTTTCATTCATTCATACACATGGAATGGAATCCATCTGCATTTCTCCTCCAATATTACAAGTACAGCCTAGCTAATAATGAAGCACTTAATAATACAACAGGATCAAAGTACTTTGCAGGTCAATAGTACATGTTTAAAGGCTATGGTGTGATAGTTTTTTTTAATAATTCCAGAATGCATAAAAATGTTTACATATAGTCATTAAAAACGCACAGGGAATTTTTTTGCTTTTGCAAGCTCATGTTATTTGATCAAGCACATTTTTGTGATGCATTCAAAAGATTTTTTGTATATTTAATATAAGCTGAACAACAGTTGAATGGGAAGCTGTAAACAAGTTGCAATGTTGGTTAGTAGGACTTTCAGATATCATTTGGTCTAATCTCCTGGTCAAAGAGGGATTATCACAATGAGAAGCCTTGAAAACAGTCAAGGATGGAGAGTACTATTCTTGTCACCAACGTGTTCCTGCCCTCCACCTGCCCTTTAACTGAAGAGGCTTTTCCTGTCAGACAGCCTGAATATGCTGGGGTGAAATGCGTGGTCACTGTGCATCACCTGCCATCACCAAGAAGAGTAGGAATACTTTGAAGTTGCTGAAGCTCAAGAAACTCTTTAAAAGTTTTCTTAAGGGAGGTTCTGGGGTATTTTTCCTTTTAAAAATTATAACACTATTGAAGCACATGAACCCTGTTTATTCAATTTGTAATGGACAAATAAGAACACACAAACCAGTTTAAATTGGTGTGGAATTTGGAAAGTAAATATCGTGCTGAAGTTAGGGTCGGTCAGTCTTGAACTTAAAAATTCTGGTTCACCAGTTTGTAGTATGATTTTGCCTGTGACCTCTCGTTAGATGCCAAATGGATGGAGTATTCTTTTTCCTTTCAATGCTGAAGACTGAGATTTGTCTAAATGTGGAGAACTGAGCATGAGTCACTTCTAGCATTTCAATAACCACTTTGAAAATTACATAAACACTTAGTTCTTACTAACAGAGTAGGTAGTTTTAAGGACCAGCTGTTTCACTACATGAAATATCAAATCTAAATAAAATTTCTCATAAAACTCCTCAATCACAGGTAAAGCACAACAAGAAAATAGTTATTTCCAAAGAGTGAAGTATTCAGCCAACATGTTTTTTAATTTAGCTATTAACCTAAAATGAAATTACTTGGAAATGCAACAAGCAATAGCTTAGATTTGAAGACAGAAGAAAAAAGTGATTTTTTTTTTCTTTTTTTCCTGGCTATCACAGAGCTACTGCAGAATTGTGAAGGTCACTTTTCTGTATTTGATAGAATATTGAGACATCACCATGTTTCAAGATTTCTCTCCCCTGTAGTAGTCCAAGTCCTTTATTCCCATTATCTTTCTCAGAAGCTTACTGAATAGACTATGGTTTCTTTGCAGACAATTTTATTTTGTAACTAAAAGCATTACAATATTATACTACAGAAAGTTTTTTTTTTATTTTAGGTGCATATACACAGGTTAAAAAAAAAAAAAGAAAGTCTTATGGAGTCTGTCAGACAAATACAAAGTATATTTTAAACTAAAATGTTGCACTAAAGAAATTGAGTATCACTGGAGTCAGATTTAGGTCACTCTCCATGTGATGTTTTTCATGTACAAATGGGATGTCTCCATGTTATGTTTTTCATGTACAAATGGGATGTGAGAGAGTTATAAATGAAAAAACAAGACCACCCCCTCCACCCCCCCCCCAAAAAAAAAGCTGGTTTCTTCCAATTAAAAATTTTCATCAGTTCTACAGAACAAAGAATGGATTTCAAAAACCAGTACCTCTGTGACCAAATCCAGAAGCACTGTGGACAGCTCTAGTCTGCTGCATTAGAAGGAAGAAGCAAAGCAAGAATTTTGGCTTGAGGCAGAGGTCAAACCCAGAAAGAAAAATGAGTATTAATTGTTCAACTTATCATCATGTAACCTTTCAAGCACTGAGAATATGCATTACAGATTTAAAAAAATACAGATGTATCTAATTTAGGCTACCCTTTTAAATTACCCTAATATTTTCATTCTATCACTATTAAAAAAATCCCTAAATATCACATAGCACTAATGTCTTGAAGTCAAATAAAACCAGCTTTTTTTCTAAATTGCCTATTCAAAATTCAAGAAAAAAAATGAGCAGTTTGTTTACCGAAATATGAATCCAGGAACTTACCCTCTATTTAAAAAGAAGTGTGACTTGTGTACTACAAGACAGATAACTTCACTGATGTCAATCATACCATTAGGAGTGGTAGTTTTATCATTTTCATAGTAGCTCAGAAAGCCACTTTCCAAAGTGCACCATCTTTTGTTGCAATCTGTGATTAAAAAATAATAGAAAAGTCAGATTTTCTTCACTAAGCTTTTTTTTTTTTTAATAAGTAAATATAAGATGTAGAAAAAAGTCTGCAGAGCAACTTCAATGAATTATTTGGTATATTTAATTACAACTAAATGTTTACTTCTTCTTATGACCTAAAATATGAATAACATACAACACATGATATAGCATAGTAATGTCTATTTGCTACTGAAAATAGTAATTAATTCATTCTAGCTTATGTCTAGTTCTTAAAACAAAATCTGAAGTCCATCTGTTTCCACTGCTGCAGAGAAGGAGATCATAAAAGAAAACACGCTTCTTATTTTCCACTGTCTAAAAATTCCTATACAGCTGGCAAAATACTTCTGAGAATTTGGTAAAACAAATCTGGCAAAAAAAAAATCCACAAAAATCAAAAAAAACAGTTACAATTTGAAAATATGTTATCTGATATTTCATGCTTTTTCTGTTGCTTTCTATATGGTTTATACAAGTTTTATAAATATTTTGTACTATTTATTAATATTTCTTTGTATCATGCTATTTGCTATCTAGTACTATCTAGATTCTGTCTAAATACACATGTTAAGTTCTAAAATAAA
The DNA here is from genome assembly GCA_013397555.1 of Urocynchramus pylzowi. NCBI lineage: Eukaryota > Metazoa > Chordata > Aves > Passeriformes > Fringillidae > Urocynchramus > Urocynchramus pylzowi. The sequence goes on from VZRH01006038.1 coordinate 151,045, forward strand.
CATAAGATAAATGGCTTGATAACTTATGGGTTTGGGAGTTGAACACCAAATGTTAAGGTTTTGAATTTTCAGGGGTTTTGTCCTCCAGCTTTCCCTCCCCCATCTTCCAAAACCTATTCTACAAAACAGCTCACTACTTCAATATTCTTTAAACTATTAAACTCTCAAGGACAATTTTGGACTATTGAGGCTTGTTAAAGGGCTCCATAAAACCTTTTACTCTAGAAACAAAAGCAAAAATCAAACTTGAGCCCCTAAACCTCTAAGCTTTACTTTTTGATCCACTACATCAGAATAGCACCAACATTTCAGCTCTCTTCCCGCTGATATCAACAGCTGTTAATTAACAACAACTCTCCTCAAAATGCACGCACCCCTGCTGAAAACACTGATGCTGCTATAATGAGAAGTACACACAGAGCTGGCTCTCTCCTGTACTGAAACACACATAATGAAAAACGAGGCTGTATTTCCAGGTGTTCCACCTGGCTGGTATAAAACCTTGGTCAATTCACGGCACTGAATGATTTCTTCAGTGTCCTTTTACTGTTAGAGCTAAGTCCACAAAGGGGTAACAATTTCCTGTGACAAGAAGCAAGCACTTAAATTTTCAGCCCTTGGTGCTGAAGACAAGGCTCTCAACTGGCTCAGAGATTCCCAACACTGAAGAAGAACTTAATTCTAACGATTAAACAGCTTCACAGGATTCTGAGTTGGAGCCCTTTCCACACACAGCATAAAAAAAAAAGGCCCCAAGTTTGTCTAAATGCTGTGAAAAAATGGTGAAACTCTCTGGCCTGCAGAGGCCCCACTTAGTTCACACCAAGTCAGAACTGCTTCAACAGGAGTTCTCTTCTCTATAGCTAGATAGTTAGGTCAGACTTTTCAGTAACATGACCCTATTTGAATATCTACAGGTGGAGGAGGGAACTGAAATTTTCTCCCACATATTAGCACTCTAGCCCTCAAATTACTTCCTAAAGAGAGTAAGAAGGAAAAATAATATTTCCACTTACAGTACTTTGCAATATGAGTATTACTTCATGTTAGTGAGATTTAGAAACAGTTCTGGATGCAGTGAAAGAGAAGAAAGATTATACACTTTATATTTTGAATAGCAAGAAGTGCTTCTGTCATACTGCTTCTTAAACAGGGCACAGATAGATTAGAGTCCTAAGGCAAGAGCAGTTTCTCATTCAATGTTGCAGGGGTTTTTTTTTTATTTTTTAAAGGATGTCGTTGCATCTCCCTACCTTGTTCCATTTGTCTCCTTGAACTTCAAATGGTCAGGGAAACCTATCTCCCTAGGTATCTGTAAAGAGCCCTTCCCAGAAATACCAGTCCTGACAAACCATGGGTAATGCAACATCAATACAAAAACAAAGCAAACAAAGGCCCACACCCAAAAAAAGCAAACAATAGAACGTCTACCATCTTCAAGACACAATCACAGTTTCAGAGAACAAAACCTGAGCTGAGAGAAATTTGGTTCCTTTCCATTTATTGTATGTTTCCTCAAGTAGTAAAAGCAATGCTAAACAACAAACTACAGACTTTCAAAGCAGCTTCATTTCTGTCCACTAAAGACTTGAAATGGAAGACAATCAAAATTTCTTGCCTGGGGGCTTTCCTTGTAAATTTTAAGACACCCTACTAACAACGCTCAGTCGCAGTGTATCTCCTCCAAAAAGGACTACAGATGCCATTCTGTAAGTACTTTCAGCCAAACCTTCAATCTATACAGGTATTTACAAATATGCCACTTCTAGTATGCCATTGTGTCAGAAGAGATTGCCTTGTATCTGCTCTCCACTTGGCTAAGCACTGACTTCTGGGGTTTTTTATAAACTTCTTTAGGAATATTTACAGATACCCACAGCACAGAAGATCAGGCCTGAACTTGGAGTAAGCAGAAATGAGGTTTGCAGTTATTACATTGTTTCCCAAATAAGCTCAGTGCAATTCAGAGCAACCCCAGATAAACTCCTAGCCAGCAGCAGTCCTCTGTCAAAACAGGCATGTTTGTTAAGAACTGCCAAGTCGCTAGGAAATGCCTGCCATCAGGCATTAGCTCAGTTATCAGCCAATGCTTTCAAGAATTTTGAGCCACACTAACATATAGATTCTTCAAAAGCATATTTAAACAGGAGTTCTATGCTTTAGCATGCTTTTAATGCCCACTAAGAATCTCAAAGGCATATGCCATGAGAATATGGACATAATCATACAAAAAATATGTATACACCAGTGCAGAACGCCATGTAAGGATTTTAGAAGCAATAAATTCAATAATAAATCACCACAGATTTAAAAAAATCCATGTTATTTGTTTAGATGGAAGAAAAATACAGGAAGGCAAATGGGAAGAAAAAGGGAAAAATTATCTGATAACATCTCTCTCAGAAAAATAAAACCAGAAGACTGATATGCACAGGAGGCCATGTATATCTACTGTGATATACATGCATTATCACCCCACAAAGCTCAAGTTGTCATAGAGTCATTGTAGATGCTCATTTCTACTTGGAAGATTTTGTAAATTTGTGAGCTTGAGAAATACCCTACTAAAAATTCAGTGCTATTTGTAAATTATTTCTGTAATAGAATCATTTTAGATGAAAATTAATTCTTGGCACTAATATAAATATAATTAAAGCAAGAAGTGTTTCTGTTTGTTTTTTTATTTATCAATTACTGTGTTAACTGAACAATTTTTCAGTTCAGTTTTCTTCGTCTGTCAACTACTGAATGAAGAGATCAAGACAAACAGTATTTTCTTTATCTGAAAGAAGTCTACTGAATCAAAAGATAACATTTCTTATCAAAGACATTTTTATCTCAAAAAGAGTAATGCAAGAACTTAAAAAGAATAAAATTAACCCAAAGCATACATATTCATGTGTTATTCAAATACATAAATTAAAAGTTAAATACCTTCTTTTAATTTCTTCTCTGTAGGAAGCTTAGCTGCATTAGAAGAAACTTTGTACAAGAATTCACAAAGAAAGGTGGAATGTGAAGAATCTTCAGAGAAGCCACTTTCAAAACAAGGATCATAGTTTGGGAAATCTATTCAAAGACAAAGGAGTGAAAAACATACAGATCTTCAGTTATATCAGTTAAAGCCATTTTTCCACATATCTAAATGCATGTCTGTAAATATGTGGTTGCTCTGCAGTATCTTTACTACAACACTGATAAAGCTTACTGGTTTTATTTTTATAATTAGAAAACATATTCACTAAAAAACCTGGTTCACATTTGTTATGATGTTGCCATTGTCTACCACTGCTTGCCAAGGCAATATAAAGTACTGTTTTCTGATGTACCAAACTTCGATTTTCATCCCTTGTGTAACATACTTCAATAGAAGGAGACTGCTTCTCTTGAGGGCTTATGCAGAGTTTACCAGCAACTCTGGCAGCAGACAAACAACCATTCTGGAATCATCATCAACATACACTATCTCCCCTTCCCTAGAGATAAGAACATGATGGTGCTGCCTTGGCTGGAGGGCCAAAAGTAGAAAAGACAGGGCCAAGACAAGCAAACTTCTCTCTCTATAACCTTAGGACCACTTGAGACCGTAGGCAGCAAAAAAACCATCCCAGCTACATGTCTGCACCTGACTGAGCTCAACGTGCTATGATCCAGTGCTTGGCACTGGCCTGAGCAATACTCAGACAGAAGTTAAGACAATAGATTTGCCCTTGGAAGCCTTAATTCATTCCTGTGTTTCCCACTAATCCTTTCTTGTTCAGCCTATGCAGTGTCACTTTGCAGAGTGACACAAGCCAATGGAAAGTTGATCCAGGACTACGTCCACATAGCTTTTTTTTTCTTTTTTTCAGGGTAGATCTGCATGTAAGCTTTCAGCCCCTGATGGTTTCAGATACTGTCCAGTGCTTTTAAAAGAAAAGCTCAGTTGCACTCATGCACCTCAGTATATTTACTGTAAAGAGCAGCTTTCTGTTTCAAAGAGCCTCATAGCAGCCACACACTGCAAAAAGAACTGTTCACTTCCAAGCCAAAGTTTATAATTTGCTCCAAGCTGCAACAGAAGCTGTGATGGGGAAAAGGTTTCTGGGATAGATCATATTGCAGGTTCAAGAGGTGAGTTTTATTTTGGGAGAAGAGTTTGTGAAAAAACAGCTAGGTCTGTGTGCAATAGGAGTAGATATCAATTTAAATATTCTTTAAGGAAAAGAAAAAGGGCTAGATGAATTCTTTAGGCATATGTTAAATTTATGTACCCATTTTTTTTTTTTCTGGTAAAAAACTGATAATATTGGCAGAGAAGATATTATCTGGGTTTTTTCTGTGCTATAACTAAGGGTATGAGATCTGTGAATTATCACTGTGTTGTCTAAGGCCTAAACATGATGTCTGAGCAAAGCAGCAAACCTGCACACAATTGAAATTGTGCACTAATAAAATACAGTTAATTCCATCACAACGGCCCCTCTGGTATACCACTATTCTTCAAAGCAAAGTCAATTCTGCTTCTGAATTATTTCCTTCTCTTTTTCATTTTAAAAAATTAGATTAAAAAAGAAAGAAATGCATCATACCTGAGAACTTATTATGGTACAGGAATTCCATCTGCAGTCTTTGTCCAGCTTTCTTGGCTAATAAGTATGGGGTGCTGTAAACAGGGTCTCCAGTGGCACACATAGCATCAGCCCCACTGAAGAGCAACATCAGAGTTTCTAGCACATCTTGCTTGACCACAGCAGCACACAGGGCCTATCATAGAGGGGGAAAACAGGAAGTCTCTTTAAATTAGAAAGTTACTGGCAACAAATACATGCAATATAGACACAAATAATTTCAACTCTGATACAGCTAGATCATAAGCATTGAGAAACATCAGAAATCATGAAGTATGGTCTGAATCTAGAAAGATTCAGCAAATTATCAACCCAAACCCAGCAAAATGTTGCTTTTACATATTCCACTTGGGAATGATAACATGAGTAAATACAATTGGAGAGGAAAGTTGCTGTTTATTCCCATCAAACTACTGGAGAAAAACTCTTACTATTCAGACCTCAGAAGTTCAACAAAAGAGATGAGATTAGATTCTTAACCTCCAATCCTAGGACACATATTGAAATTCCTGGATAGATTTTTAAAAACCACCATCAATCAATAAGGCAAACTACTCTTTTTATCAAGATTTATTCTTAAAATATATTAAGATTAAAATATATTAAGATTTTTTTTTTACTCTTTTTATTAAGCTGTATCTTGGTACTTGTTCATCTTCCTTGAAATTTAAACATCTCACCACATCCTAAATCATGAGTCTCCTTTTACTTTTGTATACACAAAGACAAACATGATAAACTTATTTTTTTTCTTTTACAAGACTGGTCCAATATCTTAAACCCAAAAATAGCTACACAATTACAGCAACCTATTCCATTAAAGTGTCTATGATTTAATATTTATTTAAGGTATTTAGTCAAAGATCAACTTTTTCTTAAATGATTAAAGCAAAATAGGAAGATTACTCCTACAAAATTTAGCTGTTCTAATAAACACATAAGCACCCAGGAGGCACAAGATAACAGAGAAGACAGTTCAGTAAAAGTTCTAGAATTACTTGGCAATGAATGCCTCATTACATGGTAATTTCATGTCTCTATAGAGAATTTGATAACTTTTCCCAGTATTTAATGATTATTTGACATAAATCCCTCGCCACAAAAAACAAAACCCACAATCTCGGTATATCCTTTGAGACAATCTGACTCATGTAATTGAGTGCATTAAATTGCAAAATGTATTAAAACTCTTCTGTATTCAATTAACCCTGAAAAATCATGACTCATACCATCAGATCTTAGAATTCAGTTAAATGGACATCAAACTTTACAGAGACACTGATAATTAAAGTTCTCTGTTTCACAACTCTAAAGAATTTGTTATTTTTGTAAAAGTCGAGAACACACATTTCCCATCATTAATTTCAGCTTTTTCATTTCCAATAAGCTACAAGCTACATGTAAGTGTGTATGAGCTATTTTCACCATTGATAACAATGAATCATCTACTGTATTTGAATGTTAGATGTCAGACAAACACATAGGAAGTAATCTAAAGAAGTGAAGTGGAAATCTGCATTCCTAGACTACCATTACATTAAAATAAAGATCCATATTTTGATGGCTAAGGAAAACATAGGAAGAACTGCAATAACCTTCCTCAAATAAACTAACAGGAAAAACAATAAACTAGGTAGTCATGCAATGACTCCTGCAAAGGTTCCTAAATGACTCTTATTCAACTGTGTCAGAATGTCACTCAGGACACTGAACTAATTTCTCACCAGTTTAACAAGATGACCAAATTGCACACAGATACAATACAATCCAAAACACAGTATGGGCTTAACCATGCCGTATTACCTTATTCAACTGTTCCTTGGTTTTGTAGTGGAAAGGTATTTTCCTGAATTTTCCCTCTTTGTATTTTTGTGTAATGAATGCTATTCTTTTTTCTGCAGGATCATCAATATGCAATTCTTCATCTGGAGGAAGATTTCCAGCCCAAAAACTGTTTGCCCTCTTATTTCCAATGACAATAAAGAGCTGGATGGGATGCAGGGTATAAATTAGCAAAATAGTATGAAGGACATAAAGCTAGCCTACAAACAGTTTTCAGCTGCTAAAAGTTGAAAAAGAAAGTTATTAAAGAAAAGAAAATTTCCTTCAGGAGTCAGAAGCCTCTCAGTCACTGCCTATGGTCATTTACAAATGAGTAATAAAGCCTGCAGTCATCATTTACTATCAATAGCACTTTTTAACATCCCAAGCAGCTAAGCTGGTGGTGACAAGTGTCCTCTCTTTTCCCCTTTCTTCATCATGAGAGCTCTCCAAAACCATTTTATTTCTTTTTCCCCCAAAATATTAGATACTTGAAGAAATACTAAGAGAAATTGTATATTTTGTTAGCAAAACAAGTTAATACTTGGAATTACAGAGGTACATGATGCACAGAAACATCAAGTTTACTGTAACAGCACCATATTGTTTAGCAGCTGTATGTTCAGTTTTCTTGTGAGTAAAGCAGTAAATACCTCCCTTTCATACAGTAGGTTTCAAGATGGAAAAAAGAGTTAGAATATCACAACATACCTCAATAAGTTCATTGCTCCAAATGCTCGCATCCATTTTTAGACTCCGGACCTTTGAATCTCTTGGTCCTAAAGATCTGTGTTGTCCTGAAAACCCAAGAGCATTACTTAACTAAGACACTTAAACAGGGTTTTCTTTTCTGCATAGATAACAAAAAAGTGTGATGAAGCCAGATTTATTCTACTTGCTATTTTTAAAAAAGGTTGGGTTTGACATTTGAATATTAAATAAAAGCATTAAAAATACATCTATTTTTTAAAAAAAAGCTAATTTCATTTGATAAACAAAATAGACTGTCTCATGTAGACTATTTCTGGGATAGTTTGGTTTGAAAGAAAGCCTAGAATTATAAATTATTTCCTTGAATCTACAGCTTAAGAACATATTTCAATAAAAAACATGACAGAATTATATTTTGAGTAGTATCTGAAAAAGCTATCCCTATTGGCAGTAAAATATGTGCAGATGTAACAAAATTAATACCCAAAATTTATACACTGAAAATTTTTATTATTTGGCATCTAGCCTTGGAAAAGCCATTCCTTTCCCATGAAGTGTTAGTGTGTTTTAATTTCCACTAATTGTGAAGGATGATTCCCCTGAGAGAACTCAATCACCACAGACATATCACTTATGCGTGGAATTGCTTTAGAATAAGGCTGACCTCAGTATTAAAAAAAAAGCTATGATCACATTTTGTTTCTCAAAAGTTCCATGAGAATAACACTTCAAAAATTAAAAAAAAAAAAAAAAAAGAACCCAAACCAAAAAAAAAAACCAATAAAACAAACCGCCAATTCAAGGACATACACAGATATGCAAATATGACATTTTGTAGAACCCACATAGCTTGTCATTAATTACTCTACCTGCACACTTCTTACAAATGACAACACAGAGATTGATGGATGCCCAGTCAGGACCGGGAGCTTTACAGTCAGCGCAGCTCCTGTTGGACTCATTGAACCAAATCTTCTCAGCTACTTCATAATCAGATAGAGTTTCTGCTATTGATTGCTGGAGGGCTTCAATCCAGTCTTGTTTCTCTCTTTCTGATTCTGCTGTAAAGCTGAAACAATTGACTTTTCTGTGTTATTATTGATCTTTATTTTAAAGCCCAATTAAACATAGCCTCCTTATTTATTACATTTACACCCAAAATCACAGTCAAAAATCTTCCTCCACACAGACATAAATCCTAAGATGGAATGTATTATTTTGTATTTTTAAATTCAATGAAACTCCCTCTGTTTTAGTATTGTTTTTAACAAAACCACTACTAGTACAAGGTACCTAGCTTTTGTAACACTCCTGGAACATCCCTGAGTTAATTTCAATCCTATTATGTTACCAATTACCAAACTTAAACACTGAACTTTAACAAAAACATAGAATGACATAAAACATGGAGAAACATGGAGAATTAAATGAGAACTAAAAAAAGACTGGGAATTAAAAAAGCTACTGAGAATTAAAAAAAAATACTGATAATTAAGAAGAAATTGCTTTTCATTTAAATTAATCTTCTTAAAAATTAAATAGTAAACAAACATCAACATGGTCACGTCTTAAGAAAAAATCAAAGAACTAGCTATCTACTAAGTAGCAACAGATTCAAATTGCTGATCAAGATTATTTTACCTGCTAGTTGACTGAGAGTGAAAGTATTTCCTAACATTTAACAATCCCAGGAGAACAAAGAAATTTCCTCCTTCATTACAACATTTCAGTGAAGAAACATTACAACACTTAACAAAAGGCTTTTATTAGCATGTACTTTCATTTTCTTAAAAATCATTACAAGTCTCAGCAATCAGCCAAAGTGAAACTTTCAACTACTTTCAACCAAGGATTTCTACAAGGGATAGCACATGAAAGCTTCTTTTCAAATAAAATGCATAAGACTAAACGGACGCAGCATTATTTCACTAGTGAAGTTCATCATTCTTTAGGATGAAGTCAATTTGTGAAAGTGGAGGAATTAATTTCTCTTTCTTTTTCCTTTTGCCCTTGCAGGAAATGAACAAAGAAGGCCACATAAAAGTACAAACCTGTAGGCATAAAACGCCTAGTCAGGAGCTAACAGATGAAGCACACAACTAAACAAATCAAAGAAAATCCTCTCATTTTTCTAAATATTGCTGAACATCCTTAATAAAAACATTACCTTTTCATCCAAACTAGCTACTGCGCTGCAGTGTGAAACCAGTATTGCTTTAGTGCCTTAGTTAATTGCATATTTTGTAAATTAAATATTCAAGTTCTTACCTAAAGCTTTTATAAGGAGTAATTATTTCAAAAGATTGCTTTGCAGCCCGATCCACTTGTTTTACATTTGCCACATTCATAGGGATTAAAGTGATACCAAATCCTGTCTTAAAGTCCTAGGAAAAAGATAGTAAATGTTTAGGAGATCATCATTCAAGAATAAAACATGTAAAGAAAAATTATTTCATGATGGTCCAAACATAACAAGACCAGTAACAGACATCTTTACCATAACATATAAGCCAATTCTAATTTATTAATGGATAAACAAACCTCCACTAAATTTTGTCCAACCAATAAGTTTCCAATTGCTAGAATGGCCTTACTTGATTGTTGGTAGGAGTAAAAATGTATGTTCTAACTATTAATAAAGGAGAGAATAAAAAAAAGGTTAAACAATAGATTGCATTAAAATGTGAATGCAAAATTCTCGAAGGATCTAGCTTAAATCATGCTTTAGTGTCTAAATAAACTATACATCTAAATCCTTTTCACTGGCAGCAGTTTTTCTTGCTTTAAAAGTGAGTGTTTTAACAAACTACATGTGTATAAAATTCTTTCTTAAACCTTTGGTTCCTCATGCTTCTGATGTAGAACATGAACCAAACATGTACTTGAAAAAAGGTTCTATACAGCAGCTAAAATAGACAAAGGATTAGATGTGATTCAATTATAAGAAAGTATTTTTGTCTTAAGTGAACAAGTGAAACAAGTGAAATTGTTAGGGTTTTTTTTTTTCTGCATGGAAAAATGTACTAAAAAAACCACCTTTTGTATTGACAGAACGGGGAAATAAAATGTGAGCTCACACTGAGCTCCTGTGAGGGCCTCTCAAAATGTATGGATTTTGAAAAATCAGATGAATACATACATTACTTCTCATCTATTTAGAATACCATCAGCATTTCCTTCTTTAAATTTCTTTACATGTTCATCTCAATGCAGTCACTTCCACGAGTTTAATATCTTGAAATATTAGCATACTTCTTGAAAACAGTAAATAAATCAGAAAAAAACCCAAGCTGTATCACCCAAGTAAAGAGCCAAATTCACATATCTTACCATTTGCATGTTCACTGTTACCTCTCACATAACAAGTAGTAGGGTACAGACTGATAAAAATAAAAGCACTGAAGGGTAAAAGCTTCAGAGTTGCCTGTCTCTGAAGAGAGGATTGTTTTTCTAGTTAATACATATTTAAACCTGCATCACTGACAAGTTTCTCCTTGTAAGATTCACAAATTTTTGAGCACTAAAACCTACATGGAGAGCATACTTCACAAAACTCTTTTAATTTTATTTCCCTAATTCAGGTACGAACAAATAAAAGAATCATTGTAGCCAGGATTGCTAAGGCTAAATCTGACAAAAGCCACATATATATGTGTGTCTGTGCACAAGCAGAAGTATCAATTGTATCACACCAGGTATTGAATAGAATAATGCCCCAAAAAGGATAATAACGTCCATTATAAGATGAGATTTTTAGCATGACAGAATTCCTACTATTTTAATATACTGTGAGGTAAGTTAGCTAATGTTTCCTTGCCAGACTTCTTATTAAGAATTTTTGGGTGTTTTTTTACATGCCATTACCTTTGACAGTAACAGTGGGGAACTAGGTGTGGATTTTGACACAAACCTCTATAAAAAGTAGGAGCTTTTCAATAACTAACCTGTCTTAGCTACTCCTCATATCATTTATTTTAGAAAATAGGAAAAAAAAATACAAGTATCTTTAAATATTTCTACTTTTCTTTTACCCTCTTATCCTGTAACCTAGACATTTTTATTCTCTCCCCTCATCTTAAGCCCCCACTCCATTTGCCTATAAATCAAGGGGTTTCATACTGACACACCTGCCTCAGAAGAGAGCAGAGAGTTCTGTTAAGCCTACACAGTCCCTAATTCACCCTCTATGGGAAAAGAGTGGGCAGAATAACCTCCTTTTGAGTGTGAACTTGACAGCATCCTCTGTAGCAGTGAAGCATTCTTAACTTCACATCACCAGTGAGAAAAAGAGAAGCATGAAATAGTAAAAAAGAAAAGACTGAGGATAGAAAAATACAAGACTTTAATTTCTATCAGTGAAGTGAAAAAAAGAAACCTAACAACTCAAACCCATTACCTTTGTAGAATTAAATGGTTTATGCTTCTGAGATGTAAATATGTAGCAAGTTTCATTCGTTGATTCAAGTATTTCAAATTATTTAAAATAATTTGCCTTAAGAAATCCTGATTTTCAAATGAGAGGTATTAAGCCCATCCTTGAACCTGCACAGTGAAATGCTTTCTTTGTTTATTAAATAACAGCTGAAAAACCACCAGAAGCCATGGTTAAAAGGTATTCAACACACTCCTAAGGTTCAGATTAATGCTCACTGAAGGTAAATGATTAACAAAGCCGACCGAAATAATAACTACCTATTGAGCCAGATCAAAAGTTCCCCTGTAGAGTAGCTTCCCTTTAGGCACTTGCTACTGGTGACAGTCATAAAATAATGCAAATAAGAAAAGGTACATGCTCATCTTCCCAAAAAAGCTTCCAGCAATCTAAGCACTTAAAATTCCCTAAACAAACAGTTGCAGCAAAGAAAATTGTACTTACTAGCCACTGACAGACACATCCTCAAAGAATTAAAAAGCCCAACAACAACAACATGCTTTGAGGTTTCTTTCTTCAGGATCTTACTTCATAAATTTCCCAAATACTCGTTATAAAAAAAAGGAAGTCCTTCTGTACATGTATATTGCCACCTGATAACTGAGAATTTCCAATTTTTTGCCTGACAACTGAGAATTTCATTACACAAAATAAGAGGAAAGAAATGCTAACTAAACTTCATTCACCTACTTATCCCATAATGTTTCTTCTTGAAATTATTTATTCTATATTCCTTTCAGACTCTTTCCTATGCCTTTCAACAGCTGGTTGCACCTCCTTTCCTTGGAGCAAAATAGAACAAGCTGCATGGAAGCAACCTGCCACACAAAGATCACACACACTCACATTAATGGCTGTGAAAACAGACACCAAACTTTGTTGTACTACATTCAACAATACAGAACCGAGAAAGCACTCTAGAAACAAAGTGCATTAATTTGAAAGTCTTTACCTTTATGTGCATCACCAACCCTTCAAAATTTGCACATGTGCCCAGTGTCTGAACAATCCCATTAAAGAAAGAATAACTCATTATGCTTTACATTCAGCAAGGGCATGAGAACTTACAATACTGAATTCCAGTGTCAGGAATGTCAGAAATGTTAAGAAATTAGAATCTACTTTTCAGAACAGAATATGGTGGCAAATTAAGCAATTTCATTGGTACATTAGAGTGAAGTTATTTCCATAATGGTCCAAACAAACTCCTTAAGGTAACTGCACAACACTTGACATAAAACTGGCTTTGTGAGTGACAGGTACACTAGAATCTAATTTTCAGTGCTCAGAATTGTATGCTTTCAGGAGTGCAGTCTTCTTCTCTACTTCAGAAACAGAAGTGGGAATTGGTACAGGGAAGAAAGAAGTGCTCCACTTTGAAAGATGAATTCATTCACTTTGAGTGCACAGAAGGACAATAGGGCCATTCAAGAACTATACAAAAAATATCGACAGCAAAAGCAAGCAGTACCTTTTCAGAATAGGAATTGTCTTGCTTCTACCCACTGAAAGCTCATTGTTTCAGATACACTGAATTGCACTAGGCTTTCTGACAAAGGAAGAAAAGTTTAAGATTCAAAAATGCACAGAGAAAGATGAGGGCTAGGGTTTTTTTTGTTTTTTAAATTTAAATATAGATATGACTTAAATGTCTATAGTTACACTACCTTCATGAATTCTAAGAAGGGTTGAAATATGAGTTGACAATAAGAGCTTTAGAAGAAGCCCAAAAAATTCTTTATAGATATAATAATAGAGCAAAAGTATTCACTAAACAGCACAGTTAACTGAAAGCTAAAAATACTAAGATGAGTACTGGCTTTCTGATTAGCTGTTGTTCCTTCCTGAAGGGTGAATGATTATAATGTGGGAGTGTTGCTGTCATTATCACCCCTGTCTGAAAAAGACACAACCTATGAAAACCTGTCATCTGTATATAAATCATTAAATTATTTAACTTCTATTTTTAAACATACCTTTAACATGTATCTATAAAGTGCCTCTCAGTGTACAAAACTGCCTTCTTTCTTATCTTTTCATAGGCAAAAGCTGCCCCGTGACAGGCTTTACTAACATTTCTTCAATTCTATTTTGGATGAAATTCAAGGAGATTCAAAATTAGTCTCATACCTTTTCTAACATACCATCACTATGAACAGATTAGAAAAGACATAAAAATTTTTGCAAGTTACACTACACACATAAGTAAATGTGTATACGTGCCTTATCAACTTTTAATAAAAACTTTTACCAATTATATTGACGTTAATTGCTTTACACCAATGAATATAAGTTATTGTGATGTACTTAATGACTTAAGATCCGGCTTTGTAAAGAGTATATAAACAAGATAATACACAAAATAAAAACTTCTTTCTTCTTAGATCCTGATCACATGTGTGTGTGTGTGTATGTCACATCCATCCTAACAGTGACATACAGACACAAAAATACATAACAAGGCTAAGGAACACTAAAGTATATATATATATATATATATATATATATAAACATACAAATATATAT
>VZRH01006038.1:165153-207721 GCA_013397555.1 Urocynchramus pylzowi
ATATATATATATATATATATATAAACATGCAACTATATCTGAACAAGTGAGATTTTCAGAGCTGCTGAACACCTAACTTTCGGTATGTTGTCTTAAAAAGCCAGACTTAGGTACCTTACTGCATGCAAATCATAAATAAATTTGTAATCAGAGGCTGAACCTTGTGACTTGCAGTGAACACACTTTCTCCAGAAAATGGCACTTTTGAAAAAGCTCTTCTCCTACCCAGAAAGTATACTGGAATTTATTTTTCTTTCTATTTTTTCCCTTCCCCTTGGTTTTGTTCCAAGTAGCACTAGGGCTGGCATTCTTACTGGTTTAATCAAATCAAACTTCATCTGAACACAGGAGTTCCAGAGATGCCGCTTGTGTTCCTCAACATTTACTATTTCAGCAGTTATTGTCATATCTTTGCATGCACTGTCTTTCATAGATCTAACCTTAGCTCCCCAATGTATGAAGTTGATTAAAAAAAAAAAAAAAATCTTTGCATCAAGAAAACATCTCAGAGAAATGAAACCAAAAAAAATGCAGCCACAATTATAACTTTACCCATACTCCTCACATGAAAATAAAAAATTAACTAACTTAAAATATCGAAATAAAATAAATAAAAGGTTAGCTAACTAACTACTTTCATATTAGAAATATCAATCCATATTTTTATATCTTTCTTTTTTTGGTAGAGGACTAACTGGATAACAGCAACAGCAGTGAAAAAAGAAAACTGCTGACATGAGTTCAAGAGACTATGTTTCTACATACTCACACATATACACACATATATATGTAATATACAAATATATGTTTCTAGCTTATTTTGAAGTAAAAAAAATACAGAAATACAGAACTCTGAAGTACAACAATAGCACTGATATATGTTGGGAACACAGCACTTTTGGAAATTCTACATCAACTGAGTATTCTCACTGCACATCAGTTTCCTTCCTGTGTACTATGAGATCATGGTGCATTTGCTTTTTTTGTCTTTGTCTGTCAGATCTTGAGGACATGCAATATTTAAGCATGTGCATGCAGACAGATAGATATCTAAGTGATAAGAGGCAACAAATCAAGAACATTATACTACATATAAAGATATATTTACACACACAAATGTATATGTATGTGCTTATAAATGCACACTTTTTTGTTTCTTTTTTAACAGCTATCTTTCATATTACCCTAACACTAATTTATAAAACGACTATTCATATTTCTGAAACTACTCTTGTCCTCCTGGCCATACACAGAACAGTCTTGACCTTTAATCACAATATCTCTGATCAGAGTTCCAAAACTGGACCTTACATGGTTCCTTGAATTTACTATCTAATTTGCAACAGCTCTGTAGATTTACCTTGGGGAAGTTACCACAAAGTTTGTGACAACTACACTATTCCTGCAAGATCTGAAAACTCCCTTAACAATTTAGCATGATTTAGTCTTTTCCTTCATCCTTACCACATGGCATTTGATTCCTTCCAAACAACCAAATTATTCCAGAGAGATTAAGAGCCAGTAACTAGAATCATTCAGATGAAGCATTCATAGTTTCTTTCCTCTCCTCATTATTTGGAGGCATTATACTTCAGCCTTTCCAGCTATTAAAGAAAGGCTAATTTCTGCAACAGAAATATGGGAAAAAACTGGCTTTCATATTAATGAAAAATTAAGACCTTTTTACGTATTAAAGAATTTGAGAAAGAGTCACTAGTAATGCAAATTGCTTTCATGATATTAAGTTTACATAAGTTTATACTGATTTCTTCTCCTTCTATATGTACTGAGCTTACCACCCCCATTTACTTTTCATCAGGCTTCTCCACATCCCTCATCACAGCCCAAAACCTTTCAATATACATTTCCAGTGGTAGTTACATATTGTGGATTGTAGTACAAAGCCCACATATGTACTCTGTCTTACAGTCTTCTAATGAGGTCCCAAAATAAAACCACAGTGAAGCATACAGTATATAATTACACACTCAAAAAATAATGTCAAAAGAACATGAAGGTTGCTAACACAAGCCCTGATGAGCAAGGAAATGCTAGAATTCCAGTTGTCTGTGCATGTTAGTTCTGTAGCTGGGAGCTCATCTGTTATGATGTGTGAGGTACTCACATCATCAATTTTAAGTTCTTCACTTTACTAAGCAAAATTCTTTCCCCCGTTAGAGAACGAAAACAATTCACGCTATTTTTGGAAAAAAAAATTTAATGACAACCTGGCATCCAAAATTTTGGAGGTTACAAAGAAGGAAGACAGCAAAAGACAAGAAGGGCCACTTAGACTAGCTCTAGTCAGTGCCACATAGTTAGCTTGTCTGCAGTGGAGTATTTTGGATATACTGCTGGGATACATCCCTCTCTGTATCATTCCACATCATTATTTTATAAAAAAAATGTAATACCTGTACTTTGAGATGGCTCTATGATGAAAGCCAATACATAAGAAGTGGGAATAACTAAGAGATTACTTTAAAAAATGCTTTCCTGATGAACACTCTAAGGTAGTTACAACCTTAGATGTTACTGCTCATTTAAGTTACAGATGTCTCTATTCACTTACTACAGGAGCAATTCAGAATCCTCACTTCAGCAGTTATGTGTATGTATTTTGCAATATCAATACAATTTTATATTGCTTGATTATGCACCATCAGGCCCATGCCTTGCTTGTTGTATGGGATGGATCTAGGACACATGAAGATGAAAGCTCCCTTCCTTTATGGGCTGCAAAATACAAAAAAAAAAGATGAGGAGGATCACATAATTGAAGTGACTGAATACTACACTGGAGAGTTAGCTCTTATCTTTGCCTTTTCCAGTTTCTACTCAGTGCAAATCAAAGCCTTAGCATACAGTCATTTCACTGCACGTTTTTCATTTCCTAGAATCTGACTGTATGCTCTAGGGTTTGATTTGCAGAACTGCTGAGCAATTGGAACTCCAGCCAAGACCTATGAAAGCAGTATTTTGAACAGGTATAGTTTGACAGAGAACTATTCCCTCCCATCCACCCATAAAGGACTGGAAAAACCAAGAATGCTAAGAATATGGATATTTGAATCCTTCATTCTGCTTCTCGTAACTGTGTGGTCACATGGACGAGACAATCATGTTCCTTTACCTTACAGGAACTAAAGAAAAATAAATTCCTCATTGCTCCTCAAAGAACATTCCTTTATCAGTGAAGGAATAATTTGAATGTAAGGCACTTTTCAACAGTGTGCTACAAAAAAGGCATGGGCTACGCCATGAAAAGGAATTAAAATTACTGAACAATTACTAAATAGACAGTGCACTGAAAGAGGTAGTGATCCTGTGAAAGGAAATAGCACATTACAGTATCTACTGCACAATATCATAATCGGGTGAAATTAAGGTCTTAGAAATAAGACCAGTTTTCCCATGATTAGAGGGGTGCACAAATTCATAACTGAGGTCATGTTATCACAGGTTTTTATCTGAGTTCTTCAAAAAAATTAGGTTTACATAACACAGGAGCATCTGTCTTCCCATGTAACCCCAATTAAGCTCTTACTCTAGACAGATCCTTAGCTTCAACCAATTTCAACATAATAGCGGCCAATGAATCTTCAGGTCTTAGCAAGACTTAAGGAAAGTAGACCAGAACAGAGAACACAGAGTCTACATTTCCCCACTTTTTTACTGTCCAGTCCCATAAGAAAAGGCTTTAGTGTATGGTCACTGTGAATTGAGACAAGATGATGCAATCTGGAAGGGGATGTTACAAGTCACCAGCCACAAACACAAACATATAAATTAAAAGCTTCTATTTCTTAATCCTCAAAAACAAAGAGAGAAGAAGACAACAGAGAGTAGAGGAAAGATCATAATTCCAAATATATATACACGTTTCTCACTTGTGCTGAAACGTGCTAAAAGGGAAGAAACAATCCATGCTGCAACCATGCCATTACAAATAATTTGTATGTATGCAAATTGTGTACTTCAGAAACAACATGTGCAAGTTCAATATAAGAACCTGAATTCTACATAAAGATGTACATTTTAACACAAAGCAGTTCAAAGTTATTAGTGGAAAGTAGATTTCTTGACTTAAAGGTACCCTAAGTCATTTGCATTCCTGCTTTAGAAATATCCTATTAGAAATGCATTCCTATTTAGAAATCGAAGGACCTGAATTCTTCAACTATTCCACAATTCAGAGCTCAGCTTTCTGAATTACAGGAAGTATGATTCAGACCATATTCCATTCTTCAAACACATGCCTTCTTCTTCTTGTCACTCAACATACTAGGAAAGCAAGAGTCTCACATGTGAGGCACACAAGACAAAACCAAGCATCAAAAGCAAGCTGGTAATACTGCACAAAAAACCTTCCTTGCTGTCTTCCCAAATACCCTGACAGGTACCCAAGCAAGAGAAACAAACCTGCTTTCTGTGTTATGTCCCCCACTCCCCCACCACACACACAGAAGACAAGTGTAGGCACAGTTGCAGTTTGAACAACTACAGTAACTCTGTTCCAGCAGGGCTTCTCTGCAGCACGGAGCTCATTCAGAAATCAGCACCTTGTTAGCTACAGAGGCTGAAGCCACTGCAGCTGCCTGGACTATGATCTTGACTTTTGTTGCTTCATGAAAAATCATGAGATGACATAAAGATGGTACAGCTAAATAAACATGTAAATAAAAGTCAAAGCCTGTCAGAAGCAAGTATGGCCTATATTCAAGGCTTTCACCTTTAATTCCAATACATATTCATAACACTCTCTCATCTCTAAAGAGGTAATCATGTTCCTTAAGGTGCACAACTTCTGACACATAGAAACTCATTCCATTTTAGAGCCTATTTCTTGCTACTCAATTCACATATTTTTCATCCCAAAGGGATACCAGTTTAATATATGCAAATTATAAAATTATGTGGAAATGCCTCAATTTTCCTCAATTTTAGTGTTTGAGCCCTTCCACCATTTTTTTTTTTCATTTAGCTGAAATAGCTATCCCTATAGTCACCATCTCAAATTCACACACCATTTTAAACAATTCCCTGCAATAAGCACCCAGAGAAACTCCTGTTCATACAAGGACATTTTTAAACATAGATATTACTATTGCAATTTTAAGTAGCCATCTGGACTCTTCTTTGGAAGTGCTTCAAAAATGGAAACCTTCTTAGATTTAGCCAGACTTTTCTCTGGAGACCAGAAGGATCAGTGAATTTTAAGATACCACATATAGCTGTAATTTTTTGAATTCGTATCTTTGTAATCTTCTTGCCAAAGCTTCACATACACACCAAAGATCTTGTTATGTATTCCTAATCCAGAAAAACTGCTAAAAAAGTGTTTGAACTCTTACAGGATGGACAGATTGTGACCAATTTTGCAATACCTTAAAATTTACAACAGTTGTCATGCAATAATGACAAATCTGTTGATTGCCCTTTTAGTACAGTTGTCCCTAGATAAGACAGAAAACCGTTATGACATCCCCACTGGCAAAATTCCCCTAATGAACCAAGAAATCCTCCAAATAATGGAGTGTCTGCTTTCCTCCAAAATTTGCCCATGGTGGTAAACAAATATGATATTGACAAAAAAGTATCAATGACCAAGCACAGTGCTTTTACTTACTGACCACAAACAGTAAGGTGTTAAGATAAATGGTCCTCACAGTAAATATGAACACTTCTAATTTTATTTAATACCTCCTCCTTTAAAAAATTGAAATTCAATGATATGATGTGATATTTCACAAGTAGAAATAATTAATAACTAACATAATTCATAACATCACAATAACCACAAGTAAAACAGCATTTCCTGATGGAGAAAGTTTTCCAAAGCTTTTTTTACTCACAAACTTCCAAGTGATCTGCATGGCTCAAAATAATTACAAAGGGAAATTAATTTTTTTAGAAGTTTCAACAGTTTTTAGAGTACCATACAAAGACCCCTAATTATTATAGACATTTTCACATCTTAAAAAAAATGTATTTATGGCTATCTGAATATATTCCAAACATACCCCATTTTGTCATAACTGGATCCCTATGGGATTTTCCAGCTGATGTCAATAAAATGAGCAGTTTAAATTTCTGATCCTATCAAACTGAATTACTCCTCTGAGATGGTATATATTGAAAACACATACACCACCCCCCACACCTTATAAAAATGAATTAATTACATGAAATATGGACAGCTCTGGCCTGTGCTAATCACTTTTTCCAGCTTGGGAGATTTTAGACACCTTCTGCTTAGAGAGCCCTGAAGAAAATGTTTTCATTTTAAGAGTTGACATTATGATCTTAAATTTAAAAGGAAAAAAATAAGCCAAGGAGAGTACAGACTCTCACAAAAGCTTTTGGCCAGACACCGTAAACTCTCATCTATTCATTTCTTACCTTTGCAGGAAAGAAACATCAAATGCCATAAAATTTTGGATTTGTTTAAAATTTGAAATTCAGAAATTTTTGGACTACCTGAACCAAAAAGATAACATTTTTCCTTGTGAAATCCATAAATAAATATTTAGTAGAAGAACTAAATTTTGAGAGTGTGCACACATATTCATTAACTTTGAAGAATGTGTCAAACTTCATGGAAGTTCAGACCTTTTCTATCAGCCAATGTGAAGTATAAACTTACCACTAATGCCTACAAACAGAAACCTAAGGAGACCAAATTATGATTTGTGAATTCTTCCCACTTCTGTGATACTTTTTCTAAAACAGTGAAGGGACAGCAGCATCAACAATTTTGCCACACATTCTTCTGTGCCTGGACCAAGAGAGGGCTGATGCCATGACAACAGCAACGCTGCACGGCAGCTTTTTGTAAGAGAAATCCTTCCTAACTCACTCAGTCATTTCAGCATTATGTCTCCTGGGAAGATATCCTCCTTACATTTAGTTCAGCCAAAAATAGAGTGGGGTGGGTTTGGAGTTTTGTTTGTTTGAGGGATTGGCTTCTTTGTTTTTGTTTATAAAGAAAATATTTTCTTCTGCTGGCTTTAGATTCACTCATACTAATTTGTCTCTATGTGACAAACACAGATGAAAATAGCAGATAAATGAAGAGAAACTGTTTAGAATTTTTGTAAAGCAAAATCACTTATGGACACACATACAGCTACTGCTATAGCAGCTATTCACTTTCATACCTGCCTAGGCTTTATGCCATGAAGGTAGTGATTTCACATTAAAAAAAACCAGCTAGTATAAAAGCAAACATATAAAAGAGAGTTTCAAAAATGAATACATTTTTGTATTTACAAAATAAGAAATCTACTTCTCACTACTTAAATACTGAAGTGGTTACAGTAATGAATACTTACAGAGATTACTGAATTCCTAGAAAACCCATTGTAAATAAGTTTTATTATGAGTCCATGTAAAAGCCACTGCCATTTGATTTTAGCGAATAATTTCTTTTTTTAATTTTGTTTTTACAATGATCAAAGCTAAGATGGGCAACTATCACAGCTAAAGAAGGATCCACCTCTAAAATATCTGCACTATACTCATGTTTCAGAACTAATAGTGTGTAGAATTAATACACCTTCCAAACAAACAAAATGCCTTTGTCACAATGAATGTAATCTAATTTTTTTATGAATATTGACTCCCATCACAAATTTTGAGCTAGAAGCACCTCATGTAAAAATAAAGTAAATTCAAGCTTTCAATGAAACTATGTTCTTCATAATGAGGAGAAAAGGCTAATATCTAACAGAAAAGGACAAATTATCTTTAAAAACATAGAGCAACCACTCTCTAAAAAATGTACTTCAACAGATTAGAGGTTAGAAAGAAACCAAAATCCTTAAAAAAAAAGCCCTCCACATACATCCTTCAAACAAACTTTATACTTTGTGTTACTATCTAGACAGGCAGTTAATAGAAAGAACACTAAAATTAAAGCTTTAACAAATTAAAGATTTACATTTATCTTCTGCTTGTTTCTTGAAGCTTCCTGTTGTCACCCACTGAACAATACAGGAATGTCTTTTAGGACTCACAATAAGCTACAGATACATGGCTCCTTTGTAGCATACGGATTCCACCTGTCTTCTATACTCTTTTCACTTCTCAAGTCTCTCACTCATGCCCAAATCCTTACAAGCAAGGATTGTAAATAAATCTCACTCACCTGAATTTAATGAGAAACTGAAAAAACAAAACTTGTTAACAGCAATATTAACTCTTGCTTGAGAGCACATTCTTGGGTAGGGGAAACAGGCCCAGACTACAACTGCTTTCCTTCCCAGATGTTGTGCTAGAATAGCCTTCAAAATCACACAGTAATAAAAAAAATTAATAATTTTTGAAACATGTATTGCTATTTTCAGATTAGTCAAGATGCCTTTACAAATCAGTGGTTAGTGAAGAGCAGCACCTGTAGTAGCAATTTGTTCATGGAAAGTGACCAAAGCAAACAGGGAAGCACTGATTTACAGGCTGCTCATACAGCAACATCCTGACCTAGAGAGCAGCAAACTGAACCCACTTCATGCCATGGGGAAGCACGGTGATAAAAACGCTGTTCTGGTTCATAACTGAAACTATGCAGATGCATCTCAGCACACACAAGTTGCATCAAAACTGCAATGACTCCATCCAGATAACACCTAAAAGATAATGTCACAAACAGTAAAAATAGAACTAGAATTACAAAATCACTCCAATTTAGGATATTCAGAAACCCAGCAGCAGCATTTTGTACCATTTGAGGGTGGGGAGGGTTGTAACATGCTACAATGATTTTAAGGACAGGAAATCTACCAAAAAACCCTTCTATTTTAGTAAGAATGGGCAGCTGCAATCTGGAAACACACTGAACTTACAAGAAGGTATATTTTCCCAGCATGAACATGTCATTTAAGAAACTAGGATGAAGAAGAATTCGGGAATCAAACAAAATACTGCACTAAAATGAAAAACTGGCAATTGACATGAATGGCAAAGCTCCAACTGACATTCAAAGAGATGGAAATTCACCCCAGGTATCTGTGTATAGATCCTACAAGAAACAGCTTTCCTTACATGGCCACATAAATACTAAAATGCAATGCATCTTTAACTTTTCTATTTAAAAAGACAAGCAGCTACAACAAAATTTGCACATGCCACTCCGGTTCATTTTAAAATAGATTGATATGCAGTTTAGGAGAATGAAACTTAGGTGTGAGGACAAAAGACCTGCACAATTAGAAGACCTGAAGAGCACCAAAGAATCACACAAAACTGTGATAACATCCTTGTATCTACAGTGCACTCTATTAACCTTTACTTTTTCCTCTCACTGTAAAATTCCCCTACATCCCCACCTGTACATATTAGGAAAGTTTCTGATATTCCATACCACATCAGTGAGAGACAGATGAAGAAACAGTCTGAAACAGTTTGTGCAGGTGTAACCCTTTCATTCCTACATGTCCTGCTACCATTTCTACATTAGCATTTGTTGCTGAGAACACCAATAAAGACGCAGAAGTTTCATACTGCTAATTGTACCTATTTAGCATAAGCAAGTACCTAAGGATCATCCAACTGTACGCTGTTGTTAAATAAAACCAGAGAAGTTGTGGATCATCCCCTTTTTAGCTGCAGCATACACGAAAAAACAACTGATGCACTTATTCAGGCTGAAATAAACCCTTTCAAGGTTAGTCCCATAAAGAGGTTCCTGCCTTCTGCTGTGTGGTTGGTTTGTTTTGTACAAAATAAGATGAAAGATCGTAGACTCGCCCTTGCTTCTCTTTGTGGAAAAAAAAAAAAAAGAAATGCAAGGTGAAACAAACCAACCTGGAAGTCAGAATCCATCTCTCACATGGGCATCTGTGATGACCAGTCACAGCAGTGTCTCCTTCTCTCCTCTTACTGCTACTCGGGACTAATGAATTTCGCCTTGATCAGTTTCTCAACTTTGGCTATGACCCCCATCTCCCGTCTCATCAGTTTTCTTGCAGCCCACTAAACTGGCAGCTGCTCAGTTCCTTCAGGGGAAAGAAGCGACAGCCAATTATAATAATGGGCTGCAATTACTCCTGTGTTGCAGGAACTGAGCTGCTGTTGCTGACTGCTGTCATTTTATCTGCCTTTGAACTTCTTTATGACCCCATGGCAAGGAATAACAGCCCTTGGCTGGAAAAAGCATCATACATCCAACATCCTGCAGAGCCTCTCAAATAAGTGCCAGACAGGCTGATTGTGAACCAGGAAGCAGGACACAAAGTCATATTTGTTATACCAATGCAACCACTCTGCTTCAAATCTTTTTTAAACCTCACTCTCGTATCTCTAACACAGGTCTGCATACTGGTCTCAAACCACAGACAAGGATAAATGTGGGCAAATGCTGGTGGATACAGACACCTCTCTGACTGCCTGC
This sequence comes from Urocynchramus pylzowi, assembly GCA_013397555.1. Classification (NCBI taxonomy): domain Eukaryota; kingdom Metazoa; phylum Chordata; class Aves; order Passeriformes; family Fringillidae; genus Urocynchramus; species Urocynchramus pylzowi. Next base: position 175,544 of record VZRH01006038.1, read on the forward strand.
AGAGCATTGAAACCTCTACAATTTGGAAACATTGGCTGATACAAGATCAAAATTCTCTCTTAAATATTTTGCATACAAAGTAACATCTTTTTAGGTATGGCATGTTTAAATCACATTCATTAAAAACCATTATCTTGTATTTCCAAAAAATTTCCAAAAAATTTCTTAGATATGTTTTCAAAACAATTTTGCAATAAGTGAAATAGAGACATATCCACAGACAGCAGGAGGAGTTTTCTGTACTATTCTTTTAATAGCCTAACTCACCTTAAACAAAAAAACGGACAAAAAGTCTATTTAATGTAATAATTAAATACTGTACAACAGAATCCCCAAAAGGATAAACCATGAAAAGTCAACAATGAAAGTGTTTGTCTCCATGAGTAAAACACACTCCTTATCCATTACATTATTTGGGTCAGCTTTTTTTTTTTTCAAAGTAATTTTATTGAAAATGCCACAGAGGTACAAAAAATGGTCTACCAAGAGGAAAAAAAGAACCAAGAAAAACAAGGCACATCAAATAAAAAGTTGCTTGAAATGCTCAAAACATACTAACGTACACATCACAAGGCATGACTCACAATACAAGCGANACTCCTTATCCATTACATTATTTGGGTCAGCTTTTTTTTTTTTCAAAGTAATTTTATTGAAAATGCCACAGAGGTACAAAAAATGGTCTACCAAGAGGAAAAAAAAGAACCAAGAAAAACAAGGCACATCAAATAAAAAGTTGCTTGAAATGCTCAAAACATACTAACGTACACATCACAAGGCATGACTCACAATACAAGCGAGATTATGTCTACATTTATTTCCTGAATCATAGCTTTCCAAATATTTTCCTGAATATATTTTTCTTTCAACCATTGTCCAGGCCTGTTCAAATGGTTTTCTGGATGCTCACACCCAAGTGTTTTGACAACCTTCTGCCCTAAGTGAAGGTAACAAAACTTGATTTTTTCCCTGTTGTTCAGTGAATGTAATATTTTTCACCTGTTTCTTTAAAATCACTAGATACCAATCTATCAATCAATCATTCTGATGGATCTCTGAGGGGTCCTGATCCACATGCTGAACTGAAAGTAACTTTTGAGTGAAGCTTTCTGGAAATATATCTAAGACATTGATTTTTAATGAGTAAGATTTAAACATGCCATCCCTAAAAAGATGTTACTTTATATGCAAAATATTTAAGAGAGAGAATTTAATTTAATAACCACGACATTGAAGTGTTTCATGTAGTAAGAATTCAGTCTGAGTTGATTAAGTTTAAATTTGTTGGCCTAGCAATTTATTAACTAGGGACAGAAAATATTGCTGAGAAAGCACACTAGGGTATTCCCCACATTCATACTAAGCTGTAAATCATAAATTCTCTTCCTTTTCTATAAGGATGGTTCATTTATTTAGAATAAAATTTGTAGATATAAGACAGTGGAGTACTGAAAATAATGTTTATTACCTGAACAATACCATGCTGTACCAAACAACATAAAGAAACCAGCACAAATGAAGAAAAATAAAATATTTATGGCCTAAAAATATTAAAATGTCACTTGAGCTACAATGAAATTAAGGATCTTAGTATTTTAAGGATCATCTCTGAAATTCTTATTTTAAACTATTCACTTTGCATAACTAACAAAAACTCCAATGGCCTAGTTATTTTAGTAGTCCAACAGTAACTCCAACCTACTCTCTCTGCACTGCCATCAAAGCTACTGTTCCCATTTCCAGCCCACGCTGTACAGAAAAGAACAGTTTTGGAGCAAGTGTCCATTGCTGAATTAAGCATTTGTACAAAAGCTGAAAAAGTATGAAGAGGAAAAAAGGGAGGGGGTACTATAAATTCTGGGTATTGGCAAAAAGTTGTAATGGTCCTTACTCTGATCTCCAAAAGAGATTGAAGTAACACCACCCAACCTCGAAAATCACCACTGAGTAACTACAGAAATCCAAAACAATTGTCTCTATGAACACTGCATTTCCTGCATGATCACCTATTGCAAGCTAAATGCATTAGGATCAATCACTTGCTTTTAAGTGCTTAGAGTTCTAAACATTACAGTGTCAGCTACAGGGCACATTAATGAATTGCAGACATGTTCTTTGGTTTCCTGCTGGTGCACACTAATCCATTTTATTTAGTTTTGCAACCAAGGAGAAAACTTTAATCATCATAAAGTGACTGCCAGAGCTCACCTGATGATACTTGTCATAGATTAGGCAAATCCTAGTCTTCAGCAATATTGCTCTTCCCCTTCAGCCTGGGCTAAAGAATAACCCCACGTGTTACCGTGCACAGAAGGATATCCATACAACTTAGTTCTTTATCATATAGGAAAACATCCTTCTGTGATGTTTTGTCTGAGCTCTGCCACAGGAAGTATAGACTGAATTCAGAAACCAATTGAGTTGTAATGGATTTCAAATCTGGCAAACAGAATTTATATCCTAAACAAACATGTGCAATAGCATATTGCGGTATTTTTAACTAATTATGACATGGAATTCACATACACTATCAAGGAAGTCTGGTGACAACAGATGAGGAGAAGATTGCAATTTGAGACAGCCATCTTGCCATCATCAAGGGAAAGTCTTGCCTAAGTAACCTAGAGGCCTTCTATGATGGAATGACTACATCAGTGGACTAGGGAAGAGACATAGATGTCACTTTTCTGAGTTTCTGTAAAGCCTTTGACACAGTCCCCCACATCTCTTCTCTAAACTGCAGAGACCCTGAGCTGATGAGTGGAACTGTTCAGCAGATAAGGAACTGGTTGGAAAGTCACATCAAGAGGGTACTGGTCAATGGCTCAGACACCCACTGGACATCAGTGACAAGTGGTGCCCCTCAGAGGTCTGTACTGGGACCAGTGTTAGTTAATATCTTCATTAATGACATAGATGAAGGGATCAAACACACCTTCAGCGAATTTGACAATGACATCAAGTTGAGTGGTGCAGTTGAAACTCTCAAGCGACAGGGTGGCATCCAGAGGGGCCTGGACAAACTTGAGAAGTGGGCACATAGGAATCTTATGAGGTTTAATGAGATCAAGTGCACGGTGCTACATCTGGGTCAGGACAACTCTCAGTATCAGCACAGGCTGGGGGATGAGCAGATGCAGAGCAGCCCTGCTGAGGAGGATTTGGTGATGCTGGTGGGTGAGAGGCTGGACATGACCCAGCCATGGGCACTCCCAGCCCAGAGAGCCAAAGGTGTCCTGGCTGCAGCCAGAGCCCCGTGGGCAGCAGGGCAGGGAGGGGATTCTGCCCCTCTGCTCTGCTCTGCTCTGCTGAGAGCCCACCTGGGGGGCTGCAGCCAGCTCTGGGGGCCCAGCACAGGAAGGACAGGGACCTGTTAGAGGACGGCCACCAAACTGATTAGAGAGGTGGAGCACTTGTCTTATGAGGAAAGGCTGAGAGAATTGAGTTTGTTCAGAAGAAGAAAAGGCTCTAGGGTGACCCCAACTGCAGCCTTTCAGTACCTAAAGAAGGATGGAGAAGGACTTTCCATAATAGCATGTACTGACAGAACAAGGAGGAATGGATCCAAACTGAAAGAGAGTAGTTTACATTAGATATCAGAAATAAACTCTTTATTGTGAGTGTGGTGAGGCATTGGCACAGGATGCCCGGAGAAGCTGCAGATGCCCCATCCCTGGAAGCCTTCAAGGCTGGGTTGGTTGGGTCTTTGAGCACCCTGGTCAAGAAGGTGGCATCCCTGTCCATGGCAGGAAGGCTGGAACCAGATGACCTTTGAGGTCCCTTCCAACCCAAGCCATTCTATGATGATTCTAGGATGATCTTAACATATGTTTGTACCTAAGTTTGTGGAACAAATATTTCTGTGAAGATATGTTGTCTACACTGCCTCAGAAATGCTCCGGTCTTCACTGTTGTAATGGCCATGTAATTTTATGTAAGTATTAATATTTTATCTATGCTAATTAGTTTAATAGTTGAAATAAAGTATAGAAAAAAAAAGGCTGAGGAAAGAAAGTAATCAGTAAACTAAACCAAATGCAGCAAATGCATAGAAACAACAGAGGAATGGGGAAAGTTTGTTTTACTTTGCCTTCAATTTAAAAGAGAAAAAGAAAACCAAAGCTACTGACTAGTTTTTCAGCATCTTTCCTATGAGAGCTGACTAATATGTTTACAATTAAACAGAAATCAAATAGTGTTCTAGCTGCATTTAATTCAACAATGTATCAAGCTATTGAAAGAAGAGAGATCCAAGTGCTCTTGAAAAATACTTTCTTTTTCAGTTTCATTGTTGCCTCAAACCTTCCTTGCACACACACACAAAGAAAGAAGATTTTGTTATTTAAGTGTGTATATATATACATATATGCTGATTATACAACCTGTCAGATTAATTGAATGCAGAAATAACTTTCTCATGTGATTTAAAATAAAAAGATAAATGCAAACTCAGTCTACTATTATAAAAGGAAGTTCCCATAACAATGCTCTGGTTCCTCTATTTAGGGCTTTTGATCCAGTACATTATTTTACCATGGGATTTGAAGCCAAGCTAGCAGTTCTTAAAATGAGCAACATACATAGTGATGGACAACGGTCTTGGGAAATTCCAGTACTCTTAGCAGTAAATGGATTTCCCCAACATTGTATTAATTTTATTATAGCCTTATGGCAAGTGGACCTGAAACCTTCTTCTATTGCTTATGCATGTGCTCTGCCACTATGTAAAATCTTTATGATATTCAAACAATTCCCCCTTTTCTTCACTGTTAATTTTTAAGTGATTAAGGTAACTGGCTATATATGTATCAGTCATCCATAAAGCTTGATGGAGCATTACTGAAAACTGACAACTTTACTCCAAATCAGATTAATCAGGAAGCTTTTTATCATTGTGGAGCATTAGGCTTTTTACCATGTTTCATGACTGCTTTAGGTGTACTTACAGCTCAACAAGATCTTAGCATAAAAACAAATGAGCAGGAAAAAATCCTCAAAGTTTAGCTGCACGTAAAAGAACTTAGAATTACCTCTTTTTTTTTTTTTTTAATAGAAGTCCTGTTTATGCCCTTCTCTGTGTTCTTTAATATTTTCCACAACTTAGAACAACATCACACAAAATTATTTTTGAATGTAAAATGCAGATCTTCCCTATAAAGGTGGTCATTGACACATTTTTCTTCTCTGATTGACCCACTTTAGCAGTATATTATTTTAAATCTATTTTTTAATATTTTTTGAATGAGGGGTGCAATTAGTTTAAAACTGAAGAAGTAATTGTCATAAAAACAACAAACTTCTTCCCCACTCAACACGATTTCTTGTAATCATTAATTTTGTATTACAACAAGCAAGAACAAAAGATTTAAAGCTTTCTTACACCATTCAAGTTATTTTCTGTTCAGTTGTTTCTTATGTCATGCACAGCAATTGATCATTGCTATGTTTTTGAGTGCAGAAAATCGGAAAGAATTTTTTGCAAGGATCTGCTAGAAAATTAGGGATGTGACCTTAATCTATCATTCCAACTACAACTTGATGCAAACAACTATATTTAAAAGAGGCTGGATAATTCAATTTCACTACAAGCCACCAATGTATCAGTGTATTTTGCCTCAAAACACTTCTTCGTATTAGTCTTTCCCCCTCCAATGTATTTGGTATATTTTTGGGTTGTTCCATTTTTGCTTTTTAGATTTGTATTGTTATGAAGGAACAGCAAAGCTGGAATGAATCAAAAAACAAAGAGCAAATGTTCTTTTGTTTTTCTGTTAGCTCCACCTATTTAAGGCATTCCAGGACAAGCTCAGATGTACGTTTGTAACCATGTTTGATCACGGTCTGCACTAGCAATCAAGTACAGCACAGTTTCTTTAGAGTTTCCCAGTTATTACAAACAACAGTTTTTCACCATAAAATCTCTAAAAGCACACATGTTCTTGAGGCACTGGAGATGAGGATGTGGGATAAGAATGGGTAACAGAAGAAACACAATTTCAAGGATTGCACTTCCTCTTGATGTCTCATTCCCAGTAATTCCTCCTTCCACTGCAACACCCCACAGACATCAGGCACTTCTCCCTCCTCCTCTACCAGCCATCTGAACAGTCTTCTTGTTTCCCCTCCTGCTTCCTTTTGTTGCCTTTACTCCCCTATCTTTTTCCCTAGCCTCCTTTTCAGAACTCAGTTGCTTTTCTCACAGTTCCTCATTAGGTCTCAAAACTTGTAAGTATATTCCTTTCTGTTCAACTTGCATTCAACTCCTTTCCCTAATTTTTTCTTGTATTGCTGTTTCCATCACCTTGTACTCATCATATTTACAAATATAATCATGATGATACACCAAAAAACCTACATACATTAAAAAGAATTTGGCATGATGCTTTAGCATGACAACCAATCATTACTACTCATCTTCAGGACTTCATTTAAGTGTTCTTCTTTGGTAACCTTCCATTGTTAAACACTTTTGACTGTTCTTAAGAGATACTTTTTTTAAAAAGAGTTTCTTTCTCATTCATCATGTTCTTGATCATTAATCAGGATTCTATTTTCTCCGGGTAAAACTAGAACATTTCCAAATAAACAATCCCTTTTGCAGAGCATCGTTAGAAATTCCCATTGCTGTATACCAAAAGACTTCCAAGTATGCCCCTGAATCTCAACCACGATGTCTCTGGCACTGTATTTCATAGTATCATAGAACAGTTTGGGTTAGAGGGGACCTGTAAAGATTATCTAATGTAATCCCCCTGAAACATGTATCCAACAGAGGCATCTTTCACTAGATCAGCTTGCTCAAAATGCTCCCATTTAAGCATGTATTTCTTAACAGAGATAAGAACATATCTCTGCTCTTATGCAGACAGAGATTCATGCACACATCCCTTCTGCTTCCTTCCACTGACATTCACATCACTTCTTCTCTTTCAAGACACCAATCTCAAGCATGAGCTTTGCCTTGTCCTTTCAGCTATCCTTGTATCAGTTCTCTACATTATCCCTCCCTTTACCATTTTCTGCCTATTTAATATCCTTTCTCATAATACATCCTTTGGTATTGTCCAGTTTTGCTTAAAATGCACCATTAGCATTACAGATGAAATTAAAATTACTAGGCACCCTTACTGGTTCATTCAACATGAATAAACATTTCCATCTGCCACAGAGCAAATCATTTAAATCTTCCACAAAACAAAACACCCTCTGAAATCAACAGGAATGTTGAGCCCAAATGAAACAAGAGGTTTTTAATAAGAAATGTATATTATTGCTGATACATAACAGAGAGAATACTCATCACCATTCTAGCTTTAACTTGGAGTCAGGCATAGAGAAAACATGTCACAAATTATTATGGTGCACAGCCATATCAGTCCCCTGTCTTTGTATTTGGCAAAATTTCCTCAAATATCCCAGCTAAATACATATAACCACCCAAAGCAGTAACAAGAATATCCTGATGTCTCTTTTCAAAGCCAAATTCTAGCACCAAAAACATGACACCTAGCCTCTCCCTGACATTAGATACCAGTAAATCTTAAATATAGCCTAACAAAGGGGATAGATTCAAGCAGACCAGACAAGCATTTGTCAAAGCCCTTCTGATGGTAACCAAGGGAAGGTTGGCACTGCCACTGCAGACTGACATTTCAAACCAATGTTTGAACTGCCATGAATGATCAGACTACGTGTTTTTATTTAAGCACGAATGACTTTGAAACAGAAATGGGAATTTCAGCAAGCTGCAGGTTGAACAAATTGATCCAGTACGATTTACTTTTCACTTTTGCTCAAGAGAGGAAGTTTAAGAAATTTACACTACATGAGTCAAAGAAATTGATGGTTTCGTACTAGCACTATATCACTGCCACAAGTTCAAGCTAAACCAATCACTTTTTAAGTAGAAAGAGGCCTGAGACATGATGTTCTGATCTCAATCTGAACTTCACAAAGTTCATGGTGCTAAAGTTACGATTTGGCATTTGGCTTAGGATCTTCTCCACTTTTAATACCGAAGAATTTTTTTTTAAAGTAACAGCAGACTCTCCTCTATCTCCTCTATCAAGTTTATTAGAAATCAATGAATAAGCTCGATCCAATCTCATTTCAACATTGTAAGAAGTCTAAATAGGTGTCTTTTAGCACTGCAGTTATAATAAACCCCTCTAAGGCTCTCCGGGAGTCTAGTATGGATGTGAATTCCAATATGAACAGGATTTGAGGACATCCCTGGACAGATTTGCCTAATAATTACTGGCTCAACTGCAAACTTGAGACAGGGAAGGATTTTTAGATCAACAGCGCCCTCTAACGGATTAGTGCTGATCGTTCGTGATGGTTTTCTCCAGTACTGCAGTAAAAATCATTCTGTTTTCCACTTGAAATTAAAACACAAGAGGTAGCCAAAGAATTACAGACTTTGAAAGCCTAAAGACAGAAGGTATTTCTTCTGATTCACAAACATCCAGAAATTGCATCAACATCCAGAAATTTCACGAAGAAAGGATACTGTTCGAATGCAGAATCGGCAAAGAAACATCTTAGGAGCATTTGAATTTTCTGGGGGTTAGATAAATAAGCTTTGGGAAGAAGATGGTTTTGCACCATTGTTTACAATACTCATACACACAGGAGGAGTTAAAAGGCTGGCAGCAATTCTAACCATTCTGTTTCAGGGCTTGATTTTAGTTTGCCTTCTGCTGCACTGCTGTCAGTGATCTTTGCAGAGCATCCATGTAGTAGAAGGGAATAAATATCCAGTAAAAGGGCTGTGTAAGGATGTGCTTTCATGATCAGATAAAGCAATTCTGAAATGCATGATGTTGAAAGGGCAGAGCAGATACAACCTGCCACACAACAGAACAAGTGATAGAACCAACACACATGTGCACACACACAAAAAAAATTAGAAAAATCTGTAAAAACAAAGTGATGGGGGAGAGGAGCAGTCTTAGGGTATCTGAAATATACATATATAATATATATATTATTATATAATAATATCATATATAATCTGCACCCTGAAAATGCAGAAAAGAGCAATCAAGAACCCTTCAAGAGTAAATGGCTCTGTTTTGTATCAACATACAAAACAGAAAAACTGACTCAGCACAGTGGGCAAAGCTGGGAGTGCCCCATGTCAACAGAGGAAGTTCAAAGCACTACTGGAGGCAAGAAAGATGCTCCCAACAGTTATAATGAAGTAGAGTAAGAACAAGTGGGAAACAGCAAAAATTTGATGCCTGGTACTGCAACACTCAATAGGGACATAACTAATTTCAAATGACCTATCACTCTTGAGGAGAAATTCCTCCCACAAGTCTGGGTATCTTTACTCCTCAATCAGAAAAGCTCAGAACATTCACAAGGACCACTCAAAAATATTCAGGGGCATTAGATTCAAAAAGTTTAAGATCTGAAAGGAAAGGTGGGCATCTAACAATGTTAAAACGAACATCCACATGTCTTTTGTGGATGTTCGTTTTTTTAATGTTAAAAACGAACATCCACAAAAAGAAGATTTTCATGCATGAGAATGCTTTCCATGGACCATCTCTGACAAAATACCTGGAAGTGCCATGACAGAAGAGTAACATTGAGCACACTCATGGCAGGAGTCTCATAAGCAACAACTATGAAGTCAGTCCACTTCTTTCTAAATGCAAGAGCATCTCAGTGAAATACAAGGTCTCAGAAAGGAGGGGTGGAGTTTGCATCTTGGTTTTGTTCTTCCTTAAAGATGAGCTGTGAACTTAAATAAACATATTAACTGACAGGTCATCTATTCATTACAATAATGAGGCCTGAAGATTTCAGTATATACAAAGAGTACTGTGCTCAGCTATGAAGACCAATTTCTCTCCTTGATGATCATTCAGCAAAGCATATGCTGCAGGTTTAAATTCAAATGACACATATGATACCAAATGTGTATTTGCTATCATATTACATATCTAAATAATTTGTGGAGTTCTCATAGTTACAGAACAGCATAAATCCATAAATTGTATCATGTTTGTGGTGGATTGATCCTGCATGGATGTTAGATGCCCATCAAAGCTGCTCTATCACTCCCCCTGTCCCTCAACTGGACAGGGGAGAGAAAATATAACAGAAGTATTGAGGGATGAGGTAAGGACGGGGTGAGATCACTCACCAATTACTGTCATGGGCAAAGCAGACTTAACTTGGGCAAATCAGTTTAATCTTTATTTTATATTACCCATCCAACCAGAGTAGGACAATGAGAAATAAAATGAAATCTTAAAATACCTTTCCCCTACCCCTCCTTTCCTAATGGTTTTAACCTTGTTCCTGATTTTCTCTACCTCCTCCCCACTCAGCACCTTAAGGGGATGGGGAAGGGGGGGGGTTGCAGTCAGTTCATCACACTTTGTCTCTGCTGGTTCCCCCTCCTCAGGTTTGCAATGCAAACCCAATTACAACATTCTTGATTTGTTGGCTGTTGACTGACCTCAAAGAATGTACCTAACAAGTAAAACTTCCTTGAAGTACAATAAGTAGAGAGAAAAACAGGTCTTTCTCAGTCTCTAATTTCCTGCCATAGCCTGGGAAAGAATGCTAAGATTTTTTATCAAACACTACCTGGACCCTCAAGCACACCTAAATAATTTCACACAGAGGGTAACAGGAGAGGAAGTGACATCAACTCCAAGAGAGACATTTGAGACAAGGATTTGCCTGTATACAACTTTGAAAGAAACAGAACACGGCAAGAATGTAAAAACACCTCCCCCAGTGCCATCCCAGCTTCCAGCTACTTGTGGGTAATCAATTGCCTCACAAAGAACAAGCACCTGCCATTTAATGTCCTGCAATAGATTTTTCTTCCACTAGTTCACACAATTATTCATTGAACCCAACTATCCTCATTTATTCCCTGCCTATGGCACCCTAGAGAATTCCACTTTATCATACAGTCATGCCCAAAACAAAACTAAAAACCCTAGATTTTGGAAGTTGAAAAGATAGGCCTACTTCACATTTTTTAATACTGCATTTGTTTAAAATATTACACTGCACAACAGAATCTGGCCAGTCTCTATTCTTGGAAACAAGAAGAACTTAATTTCTGAACATTTCCCTGAAGTATCAGTTAAATACCACAATGTGTTTCTGTATAGCACACTTTCCAGGGCAGTGTATTATAAAACACTGAAACCAGCACACAAAATAAGCCTTCTGATTAACTTGAGTGCTTATGGCCCACATTTTAAGAGTGAATTAATCCCAGCCCTGACACTAACATGTTTTGACACTCAGAGCTTTTCACTTCACCTCACTATATATTCACTTTTTTCTATTGTACAACAGACATAATGATTCTTTGCCTGCTTTGTGAAGCCTTCTGAGAATTTCAGCAATAGAGTACTACATATAAAGAGATATGCATTTATATTGAAATGCACCTATTCACAAAGAGCCATCAATTTCCATCTCACTAGTTAAACCATTTTTATAAGCTTTCATTCACAAAAAAGCACATGAAAAATTTACCTGCTCATTTTTGCAGATCCATACAGTACTCCCCTGAAGTAGAATAAAGATTTTGGTTTTGTATCCTTTCAGCTCAAGATATCCACTTTTCTCAGGGGTGACAGAAGTTCGAGACTGAGAGTTATTATCAGACAGCAATTTCAAGGCATTGAGCATCGTATTAACCCAGTCATTTCTTTCTTCTAAACAAGAAAAAAAATTGGTCAAAGACAGTTAGTTAAGCAGCAGCTTCATTCTTCTCTACACATTGGTTTTCCCAAAATTGTTGCTATGTTAGTTGATGGTACAGCTATGCCAAATAAGAGAGAGCATCCATGTTGATAAGGAGGAGTAAATAAAAATAATGAGATTCGGTATCAGTGTTAGAAGGACAGCCATCCAATTAACTGCCAAAAATCAACACACCAATGCAAACAAACTGATGATCAAGATCCTTAAAATTATGACTGCTAGTTCTGAGATACTTTATTCCAGGCAGCCTAAAGACTGAGGTGGCAGACAGGTGGAATGTTCACCTTCTGGAAGCCAGATCAATGGGGAAGAATTACAGCAGTTATACAAGCAGAAACCAGGGAGCCTAAATATGATCTGTCACTGAAGGGGCAAATCATCACCAGTGCTATTCCATGCTAGGCCATGCTTTTAAGAAAAAACACTTGATAATTTACTGTCTATTCCATTAAGGTGTGTTGGTTAAGCTTGACATTGTCAAGGGTACTGAGTAATTAAGAAAATGTGTGTTTGAGCATCTTTGCATACATTATTAATGTAACATGTAATGTATACATGAACACAAGGAGGTGAAGTAATAAAGTTTCTCTCAGTCTCATTCACTATGTTCAGACGTTTGACTGGACTAAGATCAATATACTTCAATGCTGAGTAGTCTGAATGAATTAGGTTTGCCTTATGCGATTGGAGTATCATGAATATTTCAACTGTTTGCTCTGAAAGAGCCAGATCACAAAATATATTGGAGATAGAGGCAGGGAAGGGAGGGACTGGAAGTTCACAGTATGTAGACATATATATACACAGTATGTATAAAGCTGGCAAAATCAGCATGGAAGACTGCAGGGAGCACCACTGAAATAATAACACGCTTACTTCATAAATGGCATATGTGCAACATACAGCAACAAATACACAAATTTAGGTATCATAAAATACTTGGTAGAAAAGGAAGATAGCAGCCTGACAGATTAGCACAGGGAATGTGATCCAAGTGTTCCTGTAAAAATTTTGTTTTAAAATACATATATGCTGTCTTGAAATACTCCAGTAATCTTTTCAAAGTACTTTAGTATTGCTGAGGGCATCAAATTACTCTAGAAGTGTCTTTTGTCAATGGTATTTCACTCTGATGAAACAAAATCTCAATGCATCCGAGCGAGTTATGCTCTAATTCACTGCTATCCCCTTGTTTGGTTATTTATTTTGTCCCCAAAAGCCCCTAAACTTTCCAAACCATTACATATAGTGCTTTTCCCTCTGGATATTTAAATCCATCCAAAAGTAATGCATTTCTGATATCTCAAAATACATGTAAAAGTCTCCATTTCAAAATCTTTGAAAGTAGTTAAGTACCCTTTGAATAGTACCAGAACAATTCCCAAACACAAATCCACAGAAACAATAGCATCAAGTAACAGTTTTGGTTTTTGCACATAATAGAAATCAAGTAGAGTTATTTACATACTTTATTGGGAATACATTATCCAGTTCTGGGCCACATTCCTTATACAATAGGCATTTCTAACCTTAAGTGAACAGCTTTACAGACAGCTTACTATGTCCAAAGATGGTTATATACGGTATGAAAATGGAATTTCATGTATAACAAGTGGTTGCTCTGAATATATTTTACAAGTCAGCTTAAGTTTTTAACATTTTTATAGTATCCAAGGCAAAGGTCTACAAAAAAAATTGCAGCCCTCCAAAATGTATTGCACCAAGATGGTTACATTATAATTTCTGAAAAATAATTAGAAATTAATTTAGAGGAGAAATACAAAAATAATAAAGAAATGTATTTTTTTTAACTCAGCTAAGAGCATAAAAATGACTGAAATTATTTGAGCCAAACCTGATAAGAAGGATTTGTTCACTGATGCTGCACTCCTGTTACAGCCTGCAGCAAATGTTTACTACCAACTATAACCCATAAAAATGGGATTTGATAATGGAAATGCTGAGAGACCCCAGAGCTATAATGGCTCTGGCATGTACTGCTGTAAATACATATTGCACAATTCTTCTTTTCTAGGCATTCATTTTCATTTGATTGTTTCCATAAATAAATCATACATGCACTGATATTGATTCCACATATTACAGCTGTAGGTTGATAGAGCATTCAATTAGAAGCCATACTAACATCCTTGCTACAATTTACATTTGTAATCTCTATCAATACCTCACTGAAAATACTGTACAGGACAGAAAACCTCAGATCTCTTTTGATCACAGCTTCACATCCCAGGCATCATCCATTGTCTCTTTGTCAATTTTTTATCAAGTGGTGACTCAGAGATGACTGCAAGCACACAGGCTGTAAGAGCTTTAGTGAGACTTGAGCAATGTTCAGACAAATTAATCTTTGGGAAGGATGGGGGAGGAGGCAGAAGAGTTGGGCAAATAATCTTCTCATTTTGATATTTGAAAAAGCCATTGTCCAACAATTTATGCTGTTCTTACAAAGTTAGAGTTATGTCCAGTTTCACTTTATTAGCCTAAACCAACTGGATTCCAGAAATATTTTTCATAATATAACAAGCTATATTTCACAAACAGAATTTATCAACAGTGATTACATGGCTTTTTGGCAATTTTTAGAAACACACATCTTCTACTTACCTTCCTTATCCACACGGAAAACAAAAGTCCTGTGGGATGTGACAACTTCAAACTTATTCTCCCCATGAACTCTTACTGTTGCTATTGCAGAGAGCAGTATTATTCCTTTTGAGAACACTTCCTGTAATAAAAAGGCAGTCAAAATATTTAATTCTTATGGAATTTTAAATTTGTCTGATGTTAATACTACTTGTCATGATGTTTAGGGAGTTCACCACACTTAATATAACTGAATAAGTGAACCTCTTCACTACTTACCTATCACCAATTTCACTGTTCTGGATCTATGCACATCTACTACTTTCTAAAATAGAATAAAATCCCATGATGAGATAGATTGTGCATATCTGAGATTCAACTTCATAAATTATCTCATGCCATTAATATTGCAAAACATCACACTTTAATTTACAATTTTATACCAAAGTAAATTACATTTACTATCTCACAGAAAAATAATTTAAAAATATATAATTTTACTTGTATGATAGAATCAGACATGGGAAAAATATTATACTTTCTCCAGGCAGAGAATTCCAAACAGTTTTGCTGTTCCCCCACACACCTTGCCACTTCAGTGGGTAGCCAATAAGAAAAGTAAATTCACTGATTTATCCCTAAGTTTGAATACAAAAAAGGGCATCACACTGGCAAAATACACTGTCCTGTCAGTGCTAACAAGAACACTCTAGCTAGGATCAGGTATGTGATTTTCTGCTATATGTGTGTGCTGGTTTTGGCTGGGATACAGCTAATTCCCTTCCTAGTAGCGAGTACGGGGCTATGTTTGATGACAGAAACAGGGTTCACAACACAGGGATGTTTCAGCTGTTGCTGTGCATTGCTGAGACAGAACCAAAGCCTTTTCTGCTCCTCACCCCACCCACCCCCAAGGAGGTTGGGGGTACACAAGAAGATGGGAGGTGATACAGCCTGGACAGCTGACCCCAGCAGACCTGAGGGACGTCTGTACCACACGGCAGCGCGTTCAGTATGTAAAGCTGGGGGATGTTCACAGAGATGGAGCTGGTCTTCTCAAGTAACCATTAAGCAGAACAGAGTACTGCTCTCCTGGGGATGGCCAAACACCTCCCTGCCCATGAGAAGCAGTGGATGAACTCCTTGGTTTGCTTGTGCACAGCTTTTGCTTTACCTCCCGAAGTGTCTCTATCTCAACCCACAAGTTCTCATATTTATTCTTCTGATTCTCTCCCCATCCTGACTGTGAGAACAGTGAGTGGGTGTGGAGTGTGATTACACCACAATAATTCAGGGTCAGCACAAATTTTCACAATATTTTTAGATTTCCAACTAGGTATTAGGACAACTGAATGAAATACAAATGCAAGATGGGAAAAAGGAACTGCTACAAGTATTTCCTTCAAGTAGCTCACCTTTTAAACTAATTAATCTAATGGTTTGGGGTGGGGGTTGACAGGAAGCAAAGTTGAAGCAGACATGCACTTCAGAAATACATCTGCATTATTTCTGGATTCCAGAGTTAATGCTGCTCTTGTCTCCACTACACTTTAATCAATTTATTTTCTGACCAAGACAACTCAGATATATTGATAAAATTTGTGACTCAGATGCAGTAATAGTCTGAATCAGCTCCCCATAAAGAAATTGTTCTGCAATAACTTCCCTCCTAAAGTATAAATTGTTAAAACAGACTTCATACAAGCACTCGAGGAACATTGTGAATGTGAAGCAGGAACAATACACTGCATCATTTTTTTGTCTAGTGAGTTTAATATACTAATGTTGTTTCACTTTGAGATACTAATACGTGTCAGCAAATGTAGTTTAGCGGAAAAACAGAAATATTGAAACACAGCAGAAACAAGCATGTTACTACAGTTACACACTAGGAATGGTCAGAATGACCATTGATAGAATTGAATAACTATTTTCATTATGCCTATATTTGTTAAAAGAGTGATTTTAGCATATTTTTTAATGAGGTTGGATATTAAATTAACTGATCCTTCCATGGTAAAACAAAATTTTTACATATACTGTTTCTGTAGGTGTTCAGTTATAAATATGTTATGGTGTTTGCAGGCATCTACTGGCTGTATTTGGTACTACTGCTGGAGAATAACAGACTGCTGGAAGTTACAACTATTTTATTTCATTTGCTCAAAAAAAAAAGTCGATTTCCTTTTAAGCTGAGTATAGTTTTGCTTTGCTATTTAAACAATCATCCATCATCCTTTTTAAAGCTTTGTTCTCCAAGGCATACATATTTTCAAATACAGTTTAAACCATAATAATTTATCAATCTATCTTTCTTGTGCAGCAGCTTTTCTTTCATGTGCAAAAAAAATGCCTGTTAAAAAGCTCTTGTAGATCAAGATACAATATCTCTCTTTGAAATACTCCAGACTAGAAACTAGGTGAATTATTTAAGAATATAGAAAACAAACCAAAACAAACACAGCCAAGAACTTCACAGCTAATTATTCTGTTACTGAGTGGTGTAAACGAGTTTAGGCGCTGCTAAGAATTCTCTGACAGAAAAATTTCTAGCAGGGAGGAGCAAAATGTTTGGGTGGGTTTTTTTAAATCAGCTGGTTCAGCAGAAACTTTAATTTTCAAGTAAAGCCCCACATCAGTCCTTGACGGTTGTGATTCAGAGATGAGCAAACGGATCCTGGAAAATACCATTTTGGACTACTTTGGTTTTACTTCCACAACAGATTAAGTATGACTTATTTCAAGAATGACAGTGATTCATCTGTTTTGCAGTGAATTTTGCTCTTTGTAGTGTTCACTTGTACTGTGACACAACAAAATATTGAAGTTCTCCACCTGAAGAGTGAAATCTTTTTCCTAAATCACGAATGTATTTGTCAGGGATGCTAAGCTGTTTTAAAAACTTTCAACATAACCAGCAGTTTTTACCTTACTACAAAGTGCATGGTAAAACACCAGATTTCTGCCAAAAGCAGGAAGAAATTTGAAGCAAAACTTGTGCATATAGGGTAGCTGAAAAAGCAACTCAAATTCTACCTTCTCCTCTTCAGTTAACCACACTGTTGAGACAAAACCACATGGGATGTTGCTCTGATTACATCAGCTTTCTCAGGACCAGGAACACAGAAGAAATGAGAGCAACACAGATTCAACCCAAAACTTTCCCTAGGTCAGGTGCTGTTTGTTAAAAGCTCAATCTTTTTTTCATGTATGCAGATACTAAGTAAAGAAGAGATCTCCATCAAGTAGAAGTTGATACACAACTAAAACAAGGTTAGAAAAATATGTATAAAATTGGTGTTTAAATCATTCAAAGAAGCATTCATATGGGCATTTTCAGGAATAATATTCTCTGTGTCTTCCCTCTATAGTCTCTGGTTATTTCACTCTTCATTAGCCATGTAGTACACTTCCCCTTCTTGAGAACCTCACTCCTCTCTAGCTCCTAATTTGAATGACAAATAGAGCTATTTAATGTTGGTAGTGTTTCTCGGTAAAATAAACAGTTCCATTCCACTGAGTCTAACCTTCTCTGGCTGTAATAAGGAGAAAAATATCAAGTATGGATTGGTTTCCTTCTGAGAACTACTTTTAATTGATACATGAAACCAAAAGTATAACATGCTTGACTGTGTAGGAATGTCCTAAAACAAATACAGATTAGAATAGACAGAATTTGCCATTAAGTTCTAAAATTAAAACAACTTCCTCAATTAAATATATAAAGGGCCAGCTATGTAGGTAGGAAGGGGGACAGGCAAGGCCTTGCAAGGAGCTCAAGCTGCACACAGGTCTTGATGGGTCTGCAAATAGTTGTTTATAATGTCAAGGTAACAACACACAAGCAACAGCAGGAAAACACTGATATCCATCTTGCATGAAATACAAATAACCCTAGGTGTGGAGACAGTGATCCAGCAGAGACCATTGCACCAAAAACTCATTTTCTTGAGTGATACCACTGCTCATTCAGCACAATCCCATTGGGCACTAAGAAATACTGGTACCCAACTATGTTTACCTCCTATCTGCAAACTATTTTGAGTTTCACCAAATCCTCAGCTCCCAGAATTTGCCTCAGTCCTTGCAGTTCTCAGATATGTTATATCTTCATGTATGTGACTCACCAAGTTAACAAGTCAGACGCCCAGATTTGGTCAAACTGTATACACAAGCAGCACCTCATTTAATACCCACAGTGAGGCTTGGATTCAGATTCCAGGAAAAGTGAGACAAAGAGGCTTCAACAGAAGTGTTTGCCAAGCTGCTGATAGCCTAACCTACCACACAGACCTTTTAAATAGAGGATGCAGAGTTGGTAGCTTCCTATGCATTGTGTGACACACTAAACATTCATTTCAGCAGAAGGGAATACTTCTGGAATCTCTTATGACAAACAGATGCATAGCAAGTCCTATTCTAGCACAACTAACTTCCAAATAACACTTTCAGTGACTTTCAAAAGGAAGAAAAAAAAATAAATAAATTCCCAGTGCAGATAAAAGACTAAGTTCTTTATTAGCATTTCCTTCCATAATTATGATACAGATAGTGTTAAGCAAATCCCATTTCTCTATTTTTTCAAGTCTTTCTTAATGATTAACCCTGCTTTTCTGCTCCTCTGAAGTTGTGGAATCAATACTGTGAAGGGGTACCATTTTTTGTCACTGTAATGCAAACATTATTCTCCTTTATTCTGTTGTTCCCTTCACCTACAAAATCATGTCTTCTACTGTTAAGTGAAGCAAAGAAAGTAAGTAAAAACAGATTGCTTTAAGTTCACAATCAGTGAGCAAAAATACCAATGTAAATAATTTTTTGAGCTTTTTCTTAGTTCCCCAGCCCCTCAGAAAATAAACAGTCTCAACCTACTTCAGTTCTTACATCCTCCCCCCATCATAAGGCATCTGTAGGTCTCTTACCACCAATCAGCATACTGTTTCAGAACTTTTACCTGAAACTGTATTTTCTTGCTGATGTAATATGCATCTTCAACAGGAAATGGTTTTCAGCATTTAAAATAACACATATACATGTGGAAGGGACCCTCAACTTCCTTTAACACGCATACTGTACAATCATCTATCACTTTTAAGTCTAAGAAGTTCTTCACTACTTCCAAGAGGAAAAATTAAATAGTAAACCACTGAGCAAAAAAAAAAGAATTTTGTAGTGCTCTGAAGGGTAATCACATGGAATTCCAAGAGAATTACAAGGAATACACGCTTTGCTGAAAACCATGATTTACAAATGCATTTTTGTATCACCTACAAGAAGTGAACTACTTTAATCAAAGCAGCTCACAAGTCTGCAAATCTCTCAGCAAGATTCAATCCTCAGTCCAGAAACAAAACCAGCCATATACATTGTAGTACTGTTTTTGAACATTCCCATTCAAACCTAACCGAGTTCCATGACATGTAATTATGCATAGAAGACAAACAAGAAAAAGACATTTTTAATCAAAGAGTCAACAAGTGTATAGGTTTGGGTTGGTTAATTTTAAATGGTCTTCCATGCTACTTTCAATTTCGCTCTCACAATCTCCAGCATGCTAGCTTCCCATGACAGGATACTCTGCAAACACCACCAAAATATCACCTCTCTTGAAAGGGTTTAGTGTGATCCTGCTCTGTTCTGAAAACAGCAGCAGTGTCAGTCTCTCAATAAAGCAAAAAATAATCTAATTATATCTACCTGGAAATGCAAGTACTATATGCCCTTCTAGGAAACAAAAGGATGAACAATACATGAAGACAAGGACACCTTAAAATATTTAATTACATCTCACCCTAGTATTTTAGAATTGAAAATTAACCTAAGATGGATATTAATTTCTAATTACTCAATAATTTCTTTATAGTACCTTGTGTATTACACAGATGCATTTTGTTCCAAACATGACCAAAGCATGTCCCTTACCTTTTCATTGTTGTAATAAGAAAAGCTCTCTCCATCAAATTTAACCCAGCGCTTCTGAAACACACGTTTGCTGTGAATCAAAAATTAACACAATTAATATACAGCTAACACTGGTTTTAAGAATCTCTCAATCACAAATTATAGAAAGCTCAAATCTTGTTCAGCCTTCTGTTCAAATGAATATTCTGAACATAGAACATAATTTTAAGTGCCACAAGCTCTATTAAGGTGCTTTCCAAAAAGGAAAGCTGAAAACCTCAAGTGACCACCTCACTGCTGTGCTTATGACAAGGACATCTGTTTACAGCCTAATGGCACCTCCAGTCATCCCATGTCAACACATCTCCCCAAGACTCTGTTTTCTAGCCAATGAATGGACAGCAGCATACCACATCTTCCAACAAGTACAACATGAAATTTAATTTTCAATGTGTGTTATCAACTGGACATCATTAATGGGAAACATTCAGTGTGCCATTAACTCACGCTCCATAAAGACCTTCTAAAAATATATTTTTACATCAACCTGAAGTAGTCCATTACACTCACTAAAAATGTTGACAGCTTGTTAGTTATCATCTAAAAATGTCTCCGTTCTAAAATCTATTAAACAAGTTAATTAAGCAAGAACAAGACCCTACTAATATATTTTCCCAACATTATTTCCTTTCCTTTTAAATGAGTGCTCTGCTTTAGGATTAGTAGACTGTGATAGCTTATCAAAACTTTAATCAAATAGCGGCTCTGGCTTAATTAACTTGTATTATATGACTACAATAAATTATCATTTTTCATAACCTAGAAAGGCCAATGTACCATCTATTTTGCATTAAAATGTCAATAAGCTTCAAGATTATACAGGGAAGAGTGAACCTAAGTACCACATACAATGTGAGCAAACTGAAAGGCTGTACAATTTATAGTGAATTAACTAAAAAAAGAGACCCTGTACTTTAATTGCATGATTTGTAGCAATTTGAGAAAACAGTATAAATTCTTTTTCCCAAAGAGTCACAAACTGCCAGATGTAAATTGGGGCTCTATAAAAAGAATGGGAGGTGTAGAACAGAAGGAAATATTCTGTTGATGGGAAGTGAAATAAAATATGACAGTGCTTCAACAGTTTGAAAAAAGAAATTAAAATTTGGTTAGGTTTTTTTTAATTCTTCAGATGTTGGAGAAATGGCATTCTAAGTAAAAGAAACAAAAATGTATCATTCACTGAACCATCCCTGAGACAAAGTCCTTGAAATGTAGCTGTGGAGTGCCTCTGGATTAAGGCTAATAACCATGCAACTCTTCTACTCAGTACTAATCACTACTAATTTTGTTAACTCATTACCTTTTCCAAATAATATATTCTCACATGGCACTTTCTGGAAGTTTTCATAACTTGTTCTCAACTCTATCCCTTCAAATAGTGCAAGACAAGCCAGCTGGAATCAAGAATTATACTTTTCATCACTCTCCTAGCTAACTGCCAAAAGTATGTTAAAAAAAAAAATCCTGTAAGTAAAATAAAACAAAAGCTACAGCTAACTGCAGCTCTCCAAGAGTTCAGCATCCTAATAATTCTGAAAAAAAAAAGTGGAAACACTCTGTGGATAATTATTCTTTGATTCTTTAGTAAAGGTGAACAATGGCAATCCATAAATGTGGATGAAACTTTCAAAACAATTTAAAAAGGAAAGAAAATAGTCTTTAGCACATTGAAATTCTGTGATAGTAAAAGAGTTTTATTAAACCTATTATTCCATCCTGTTAATTATCTTCAACAATGTATCACTGTATGAACACAAAACCAAAATAAAAAAAGATATAACGTCAAATCAGATTCCCTAGACAGGAACAAAAAAAAAAAATGGAAATTGCTATACAACAGAGCTTCTTCCATTGAGTTCAAATAAGGTTGTATTCCAAAACAATTTAATAACATAAATTTCTTACTAAAAAAATTATATATACTGAATTCTATTGCTGATTATTATCATGGCAACAAATAATCAAAAGAAAGGCCAAACACTTTAATACCTTTCAGTACAGCTCAATATACAGTCCTAAGAACAAAGAATGCAGATCTACTAAGGCTTGAATACAACTGTAGTAGATGTACAGCACTAACAAGTACAGCAGCTTTAATTTCTAGATGCTAAGTCCTAGTGAAGATCAGAAACAGATTTAAAAAGTAAAATTGTGCCACTCTCAATATAAAAAAGGATTCATAGAATTCATAAGAACATAAGTCATAAGAAAAATGGAAACTGAAAACTACAATTTAAAAGGAGGAAGTTAGAAGAATTTCATCAGAGTTAGGAAGTATTTATGATGGAAGATCTGCTAATGAAGCATTCTTTAGTGAAAAACAGTCTAATGATAGCTGGAGTTTAAAATCAGTTAAAATAATACAAAGAACTTATAACAAAAATCAAATATAAGATATGTTGTTGTTGTTGTCATCTAAATGCCAAGTGTGACAGAGAAAATTCATTTGCTATTGCAGTCCCCTCTCTTCATTGTTTGTAATCTTAAGACTTGAGCTCAGATTTCTACCATCAAATTTTAGGCACAAAAATAAATTAAATAGGAGGAATTCACCCCAGGTGAATTCTAAACTCAAAGCTCAAGTAACACAGACAGAAAGCAACAGGGCCTCCAGTCACACTAATTATTAAACTATAATCCATGACCAAATTACTAAAGTAGTATTACAGAATCAGAGTTTGCTTTTACTTACTTTGTGGCCCACAAAAAATCAGCAAAAATAATAGCAACTGGAAATACTGGCACAACTTCATTCTGTATTTTTCCACTATAGCTCATGAGTGGGGATCAACAATTTTAAGAAAATATTTTCCCAGAGTACATCTCCTAAAGAAACTTTAAGATAAGTAACATCTTAAAACTTCTAAATTTAACATCACTAAAAACTTTTAAATTCACAAAAGCTTGGTGCTCTTTCAATGAAAACAACTCCCTTTCCCCTTCCACTACAAATATTAAGCAGTGACTAAATACAAACTTGGTATCTCTCATGCAAACATTCATTGTCACAATTACACAATAACCACTGCAAATACCATACCCTTGAGGGGATAATTTATCCAGCCATCCTGCTTTAACCTTCTTTACTGATGGTCCATAAAAGCAAGCATATGGTGTTATTGATTCATTTCCAATCAACGTCTGATCTCCACCAAATTGCCACAAATTCATTTGTTCACTGGCCAAGCGATCAGAATCTCCACTTTGTATCTTACTGCAAGATGTTGAGTGTCTTTTGGTGTTATTTTTCTTTTTTTTTAAAGACAAAGAATGTTGTTCCACAGTAGAATATACAGATTCACTTTCAGATTCTTCTGGTGTTAATGATGGGTCTTCCTGAGACAAGGATTCATTTTTTGCAAATTCTTTTGTCTTCTCTTTCTGATTACTAAAGTAACTGGAAAGAAAAAGTGAATTTTACTCTTAAAATGTATTACTACAATGCACAAGCACATAAAATTAGTAATTAGAACAAATACTGGTAAAATATATTATGTTTATAACTTGTATAATCATCTAAAACCACAGACCTGCTAAACACAATCTGTCTTATAACTATGACCATCCTGAATCCTCCTTTCTCCATTCAACAGGAACAGTACCAAGATAAAACTCCTCTGGAAGCCTAAACAGAAATTTAAAAGTAAAGTCTCCCTCCTCAGAAAACTATCTTTGCTCTTTTGAATACTTTTGATGACTTGCACTATCACCTCTCTTTTTCCTCTCTCACCTCAACAGGAGCCTGGTGCAGACTGGATAACTAAGAACCACATTAGCTCCCACTTCATCAAGCCACTGGCCACTATCTCCTGACAGGAGTGGAGAATGTGTTTTAGTTTGGTGCTTGTTTGGATAGGTTGGTTTTTTTTTTTTCTAATGACAAAGTAAATTATGAGAGCAGTCAGACACAATTAGCTATGAGACATACAAAAGTGGAACTTGGTTTTCCTTATTCTGACTGGAGAAAACAGGGACACTCTCCAAATCCACAAGGGATTCTGAAACCTAGTTTAAAGAATCTCAGAACACCCACAGTTCCCAGGTTTGCCTCATATAGGATAGGGTAAAGCCTCAAACAGAAGAAAAAAAATATAGTCATGGTTGTGCCCTTAGAGCTAGAGATCCACTTGTGACATCAGTAAATAACGTTTTCTTCTTTACACTTTGAGTTCCTCAGTAATTCTTATTTAATACCATAGATTCTTGGAAGAATAGTCTTCATTCATTCCTAGATTCAATTTATTTTCGCAAGCCAGGGATTCATTTCCATGAAGTTCCTAGAAAATAAATATATTGTAACTAACATTTGTACTGAAGGAGTAAGTGATATTTAAATTACTGTAGATATAAATCACACACAACCAGCCTAGCTGGAAACACTGTTCTTTCCCCCATTTTCAAACATGCACTTGAAAGCTGATTTTTGTATTCTAAGAAATGTCATTTTCAACATTTAAGCATGGCCCAAAACACCTGATACAAACAAATCAGATAAAAGAGATTCAGTGCATAGAAATACCACTGCTCTGATTTTTCTTGAGGCACCACTGACATCCTGGTTTTGGCAGGAATGGAGTTTATTTTCTTCCCAGCAGCTGGTACAGGGCTATGCTTTGCGTTTGAGAATGAGAATAATGTTGATAACACACTGATCTTGCTGGGTACAGCTTACTCTAAGTCAAGGACTTTATAGTTTCCCATGCTCTGCCAGCAAGCACAGGCACAGGAAGCCAGGAGGGAGCATGGCCAGGACAGCTGATCTAAACTGGCCAAAGGGATGTTCCATAGCACAGAGCATCATGCTCTCTCCTTTCCACTAAACTTACTATCAGCATTAGTATTATTATCACATTTTGCTTTGTAGTAATTATTAAACTGGTCTTATTCCACCATCTAAGAGGTTACTTGTTTGCCAGTTCTCCTCACTGCAGTGGAAGCGAGCAAGCAGCTGTGCTCTAGTTACCAGCTGAGGTTAAACCACAACAACTGAACATTTTTTAAGCTCAAGAGCCACATATTACATGCAGCTTAAGTACAATTTATGATTTGCCACTGCTAGTCTATCTTTCATAACAGTATTTCTTCTTGGAATAAATGTACAGCCTTCACAGAACACTAAAGATAAAATAATGGCAAATTGAAAATCCTAAAGCAAAACTGAACTCAGACATACTGAATATATCTCGTTGGGTTTTTTAGGGCTGCTTCTTGCCAAGAACTTCTTCCTAAAAGGTTCATCTATTAACTTTTGCTTAGAAATCTTTATCACTGCTTTGTAAACCACTTGCAGTGTACAAAATGTCAAGGTTAACACTGTTTGTGAACATTACATTTCAGACTTCTAAACTTAACCTGACAATCATATTGCACTACTAAGCCTTTCAATACATCTTTCTTCCTTTAAAAAAATGCTAAATTTAACATCTTCATGCTTTCTGACAGAAATGTTTTAATTAACTCGTTTAAGCTTTTATGTGTATGTAACAAAGCTGAAAAATGGCAGAAACAAAGTGGATAAGCTTTCACAACACTGCCATTTGTTTTCTGAGCAGCAGCACCTAATCTTGTACTTGAGGACTGTACCTTGGCAACAAGGAAAGGCAAGACTAAAAAAAAGGGACATAGTTCAAAGCAGAGGAAGTGTGCAGCAAAGTAGAAATCAGTCTGATGCTAGGATAAATCTAGGTGAACTGTCTGTCTTCCTCTGCCAACCAGACCCATTATAAAAATAAAAAAACACCAAAACCTAACCACCCACACATCACAGTATTATGTTGTAGCTAAAGGGGCTAAAAAAGGGCTAAAAAAAAGAAAAACCAACAAAAAAACCTGAACAGTACAAACTCTCCCACACATCAATACAACCAAACAAACCCTACAAAAAACTAAGCAAAAATCATCAATATACCTCGTAAACAAATTAAATAGAAAACTCAGAAGCAATCTGAGTTCACTGTTTATCAAGTATTTGCATTGCCTGGGATCTCACAAAAGAAGGGGAAATAGGCACATTTCTGCACAATAGTTAAGGTGCATGAAACATCTTCAGAGGAAAAATAGTCAGTATCCTTTATCTTCATTTGTTTATCAGGATACAACTGAAATCCATACCCACTGAAGCTAAATGGTAGTACCTCTTCCTGCCTGTCACGAACCACTACAATAACAGTTTGATGTCCTGCTTGTGCTCACTCCATCATCTGCAGTACTTGAGCAAGTGAATTCAGAGAGCCAGGTAACTTCCAAGCAATAACTAAGAAATGCATTTCTATGGTCAGTAGAATTTAAAATGTAGAAGTCCACAAATGAAGACAGGTTGTGGGTAAAGGGAGTTCTATTTGCTCACAAGAATCTATTTCAAACAAATGAAAACCCAAGCATTTGCATTGTCCTGTTTACAGAAATATCCTGCAAGATGCTGAGGCTCAATACAAGACAAAATCCCCACCTCCTTCAAGTGTCTGAGGTAATCTACAAAGCATTTTCTCATGAAATGCAATGCAGCCAGCCTTCCACAGTATCCCAATATTCAGAAGCTCACACAGTTTACTGAACTCAGATTGCACGTTTAATTTAGTCTGTCTACAGCAAGAAATAAAGCCAGTATTTCACTCATGAGGCCTAAACTCATTAGAATTCAGTCTTCCTCTGGAGGAATTCTAATATACTTGACTCTTTTAGTTAGACACAACAATAAAACGTCGCTAAAACACTTGGATTTTTGTGTTGTTTTTAAATCAGCATTAAAAAATACCCCAGTTCCTTCTTCAGGTTGCCCTTCAGAGGTTTCTCTTTGTACTTATCTTTCTTCCTGACCCAAATCAAAGGCATATTTTCTTTATAACCTTCATTCCCCTGTTCTCTCACGCTCACTTACTACCAATCTGTAGTGACTCATTACCTATTTCTACAGTCACTCCCTTCATAAAAGCCTACAGAAGCCTTCTCTTTACACCAATGAAACAGAAGAAAGGGTGATGGCTAACTTACAAGCCTTTAGAAGAAAATTTCAGTCAATAAGTTTAACAACTTGACACCTTTTATTCTATATGGACAAACTATACTCTCATGACTTAACATGAAGCAGCAGCAACAAGCCCTAAAATCTCAGATACTTTACAGTGTTATCTAAATATTCTTATTTGTTCCTAGGATGTTTGCATCTGCTGAAAACAATCTAAAAGTGAAAGGTATCTCAAGATGTTGGTTTTATAGTTCTTCTTTATGACCTTTGTCCATAATTAAGTACTAATGGAACTAAAATCAGCTATGAAGTTTCCAACAGGCATGTGATAAACATAATGCAAGAAACTGTTCACATACATGGAAGTGATACTAAAATCCAAATCTTCAAATCAGGTAAAGGATGTCATAATACACTGCATTAATCATGATTCTACAACCAGTAAAATAGCAACTTCGCTTCAAGCAGTTAATCCAGTTTAACAGCATGGTATTTTTGTACTTTGTGCCTTTGTAAGATAAGAAAGAGTGTGCTGACAACCTTTCTGGGTATGTTTTTTCATAAACAACCATTTCAATGAAATGTACAGAATAATTCTAAGAAGCAACAAGAGGGCTAGGAAACTTTTTCTAGATAATCAGCTTAGACCATTGAAACAATTACAAAGAAGTAAAATTTTGAATTTTTAAAAACATTGGCACAGACAACAATAACTAGCATAACAATGACAAGGCATTGAATTCCAGGAAAGAAAATGAACACTCAAAAGTCAGCTTTGCATGCACATAACAAGTAGGAAAGACAAGGTATGATTTTATGTGTACTGTGTTAAAAGGTCAACACAACAAAAAAGCATAGTATACATCCAAAAGAAAATCTGCATCAAAAAGAGATTACTTTTTATCCCTATAGAACTACTTTCAACGGACGATGAAATTTGAACCATTTACTTTTATTGATCAATTCTTAAGAAATTAGAATGGGAAAAAGAAAAACCCTAGACATCCATTTGAGTAGTTTTTATTTTAGTCAATAGTTTACAATAGTTTAAAAATTAAACATTAGCTTGAAGACCAGGACATAAGAATTTTCTGTTATCTTTAATTCTGTGGCTTGAGACTGGCTGGAAAAAATATAAGTAATCACAGAATCAACAATTTCTGGCCTGCTTCCTGCTGAGACAGAAGCAAGAGCTGGAAATTCGTGGCATTTGGCAGATGCCTCACTAAGCTAATTTACCTCCCATATCTCCCCCCATGTGATTCAGAAGTCTGTCCACATATCATCTGTGGCATTCACACCAACTACTGACCTCAACAAAAACATTCACTTCAGAGAATCCTAAAAGAAAAGTGACTTTCTGGGAATACAGCAAGTTTAGGAGATGCATGAAAAATATCATGCAAGAACTAAAAAGTCCTGAGAACTTTCATATACAGGAATTGAAAAAGGGCATGGCCAAATGTGACCATCATATCACCTAACCTCATGTGCAAGCTGCTTTCACAGGATATGCAGAAGTCTGTGCAGAGATACCCAGTCTTGATCAGCAATTCTCAGATGAGAAGACAGCCACTTTTAGCCTTCTTAGTAAATTCTAACAGTTTCAAATTTCAACAGTTTAACCTCAATTATGCACAAAGAACTGTACATAAATACAACAGCTCTGGCCAATGGGGTTAAAAAAAAATCAGTTATCTGTCCTATGTTGGTTTAAAAACAGAAAAAAAAAAAAAGAGAAGAAAAAAAAAAACAACCAAAACACACACTGCAGCTTCCTATTACTATTGAACATACAAAGTTTCTTGGGATTAACAAAAGTCATTAGTCCTCGTGTATTTATGTCATAAACCCTTTGCATATACCTAAAATGACAGAAAAAGTACTGGCAACTAAAAGAGCACAAAATAAAAAGGCCAGTATGAAATACACAGCATGAAGATTAAAGTGCAGACAGATTATATACATTCAGGCTTCTCAACTTACTTTACCATCTGTAGCATTGTCACAAATAAAGGTTTCCCCATATGGAGAGATAATGGGTGGCTTTTCTTCCACTGAAGTATCTTAAAGTAAATAAATAAATAATAAATAAAGAGATACAGTCACACGGTGCTCTACTGTGAGTTACAAATGCTCTGCTAAAGTCATCATAAAATCAACAATGGACACAGATTTTTCAGTTTGCAATTTCCCTGTGCTTCTCTGAAAAAGCTTTGAGAAACAAGAAACAATGTCCAATTTCTACGTGAACTCCAGATGCCTTCTTTTCACCACAGACATTATCACTATTAATATGTAATTTGAATATAACTTGCACACAGGCATTTTCTTCTTTTCTATCCTGCATCAAGTTAAAATAAAAAAACTTTCAGTTGTCTAGTCTAAGAAGCAATAGCTCCAAAGCTCTTTATTCTGACTTTAAAAAAATACCAAAAGTAAACCACCACACAGCTCTTTTGTGCACAATTTCCATTTTGTCACCAAGTATTTGCTTAAAATAAATATATATAACTTCAAAGTTAAAAATGTCAAAAAAGACATTTTTCAGATATAAAAGAAGTTTCCAGCTGACTGCACAAGACTTTAAAACACTTCAGTGAACTATTTAATACAATAAATTTCCTGTTTTTTCTGGGAGCTATGAGCATTTATAAACAAATTAAGCAGCATCAGTCAGGAATACACTCCTTATCTCTTTCAAGAAATTAACTCTGCTTAGAAAAATCTGGATCTAATATTAGAAACTTAAAACACTAGTCTAAAAAAAAAGTATACTAAAATAAATGGGGCTTAAAGACTAGATTTTCTAATTTTTACTTTATTTGGTCATAATCAAAAAATAAGTAAAAATAGAGAAGTGACTAAACACTCTGCTATCACATAAATCAGTTCTTCTAGACCTTTGAGATGCCCAATATTTCTTAAAATTTGTAAGTAATACTTATTTTAGACAACCAAAGGTTTCTTTTTCCTTAATATTCAATATGTAAATATAAGCATGCTTAACTCACTGTTTTGTGACATTTGCCTCCCAGTGCAAGAAATATTTACAGGGCCCATATTTCTTCTTCTCTGAAGGGAACTTGAACAAAACAAAGCACAGAATGAAAACATTAATTTAAATTTCCCAGAAAACAAGCAAAACAATCTCATGCAGTTAAACAATTAAAATTACATACAAATATAGAAACAACAGATTTTAAATCTTGGGAAATGTTCTGATTTATTTTGAAAGTCACACAACAATATGTTTTACTCCCCTTATGACACTGAATACTTCTCTGATCCTAGCAGACATCCCAAATTTGGCGGGTTTTTTTGTTCTGAATTGACCTTAAAAACACTTAGATTGCTTGAAGTATGGAGATCCCAGAGTTTTCCCCAACCTTTTCCTTCCCTTCTCCTTCACAATGATTACCAATGACTGTATTTAAAAAAGGATGTACTATGAAAATCTACTTTAACATTAAACTTCTAAGTAAGTGGCCTGAGAATCCAGCCAGAACATGCTCCCAAACATTGAAAAAAAAAAAAAAAAAATACTGGGAAGTTTCTATTTCCTAAGGTGAATTATTTGCCCCCACAAAGTTTTAAAACCAAGAGGTAAATAGCATTGTATTGCAGCTGGCAGCGACAACCCCTACACATTTTATACATGGGTAAGAAAATACCTCCATGCACAGCAGAAAAGTTATTTTATTAGTGGTGTGCTTGCCCCATGTATTCCAGTAATTTCAAGTACAGTACAATATTATTGCTACTATTAATATTTTGGGCCAAGACAGCTTTATTATCAGAACATAGGAAGAAAAATGTGTGAACTAGAAAATTTCTAACCCACCTTCATTAGTCCAGCGGTCTGTATTAGAGGTCTCTTCAGTCAAGCTCTGAATTCCCCCATTAACATAATTAGCAATTTTTCCTCTTAATTTCATTTTCTCTGCTTAAAATAAGAGTACTGAATGTTCTCATGCATCCTTATAGAATATTCTGAGGCTTTTAAATGCCATATAAGATCCTCATTGGTTTTCCTAACAGTTTGTGAGTCCTCCAGCCTCGTAAGCCAAAGGCAATTATCTAAAAATATCCATCTCCTAGCTTCTGTTTCCCCTTTTAACATATTGAGAAATTTTATTATTTTAAGATAAGCTACATTCAGAACTTTAGGCCTACTGTCTTGTGAAATCCAACTTGAATTACTCTTAACTACAAAATGTTGTTTCTTTGTGACAGAAGGCAGGCGTTCATGAACTACTATCTCACGTAATTTTTACTCCTCACCTAAATCTGCCTCAAAAATTTTATTAGATTAAATTCAAGATAGAAGCCACGCCTTATAAAGTTACTTGACTTTTCAAATGTTATCCAGGTTACATCAACTTAGTTCCCCAATGATTACTTTATAAAATCCTGGGTTTAGAAAACACAGGGTGAGTTTGGCCAGTGAGAGAGGATCATTGCCCAAGTTCCCTCATATAACTGCCTATTCTCCTGAATCATAATTACAATAAATACACAGCAAATACTTTAAAAGCTTGTATTTCACCATACATTTTACTAAAATTCATGTAGTTACACCTTTTGAAGCTCCATTAGCAAATTAATATCATGTGT
This sequence comes from Urocynchramus pylzowi, assembly GCA_013397555.1. Lineage (NCBI taxonomy): Eukaryota > Metazoa > Chordata > Aves > Passeriformes > Fringillidae > Urocynchramus > Urocynchramus pylzowi. Next base: position 207,444 of record VZRH01006038.1, read on the forward strand.
TTGTACAAAGTTAATACGCTTTTAAAAACCCAAAACCTAACCTAGTGTATTTCAACACAGATCAGATTGTTTGTTGGTAGGTTGGTATGTTTTGAGGGGTATTAGCAGCATTAAACTAAATTAAGACTTACAGACAAACAGCTTTGACTTGAAGAGCTTTCAAAATTATGGAGGCTTTCCTTATGTAAAACAGTGAGTCATTTGCTTAGTTTCAGAGTGGATGGATAATTTCACCAGGTAATGAAAAACAACAAGTCAGCTTGAAAAAAAAAAAAAAA
>VZRH01006038.1:218857-237409 GCA_013397555.1 Urocynchramus pylzowi
CTGGGCGCGCCGGCAGCGCCCGCCGCCCTCCGCGCCCGGCCCAGGGCCTGCTGGTCGGGCCACATATTTCCTGAGGAGTCACTGGGAATCCCGCAGGCAGGCTTCGGCTCCGGGGTGCTGTGTGCCCCGGCGCATCGCTTCACAGGCCTCCCGTGCCGCCCAGGCCGGGCTGGGCAGCGGCGAGTGTCCCTTCCCGCCAGGCCAGTGAGCAAAGCGCGTCCCGGCGCCGCCTCTGTCACCACGCGGAGCCGCGCTGAGGGCAAGCCTCAGGACAGCCTGCCAGTAGTGACACAGATGGGAGCACTTGCTGCTTAAAAAATAAAATAAATAAATAAATAAAATTTAAAAAAAAAAAAAAACCAAACTAAACTAAAGGTACTAAGCTTACAGTAATTTCCAAGAATTCCCCAATTCTTGAAACTCATCTATGTCTGAAAAACTCAGATGAAACCAGCATTTCAGCATTTTGTTACACAGAATGATACAGAAAGTACTTTAATGTAGTTCATTGGTGGACATACACATCATCATCTTCTTGACACTTCAATTCTCATCTTGTCTAAATCCAAGGAGGTTTCAGAGTGTTTACAGTGTTGCAGCTGAAGTCTGAGGTCTGCCACTCAACAAAGCAAAACAGAAGCAAAGATATACTGAGATAAAGAGGCCAATTATAAAGGTGCTAATTTAGGAGCAAGTAAACCTGGGTTCTTTTTAAGACTGCTTCCTACACACTAAATAGAGCCTCACTAGTAGGGGGACTGTTAAAAACTGTTGGTGCCATGGTACTAAAGTGAGTTTCCTCACTAAAGTGAGGATCACAATTTTGAATGCAAACAGCTCTTTCACTCTCCAAAACTTCCAGATTAGAAGTTTGCAGTTCAGTATTACAGCACCAATTCCCCCACTGCCCAAGCACTTTTAAACATCTAGCTACAAGTTCTAATAATTAGATATGTATTTACCTGTGTACTAAAAAAAAAAAAAAAACCGCAGTTAATTTTACCTCCTTCTATTATGCAAGCAAAGTTTTTGATTTGCCTTTTTTTGACAATCTAAATAAATTTATTGTTGTTCTTGCTTATCCTTTTATTAATGCTTTTGAAGCATCTATCTCAGACAAGGAATTAAATAATTCCCAATTATTTGCTAAGGGGCTGATATGTTTCCAAACCAAGTGAGTGCACAGATGTGATTCAGGTGAGTATACTAACACCCTTTTTTGTCATAGCCTTTCTGGATTGTAACCTAATGACTCACAGAGTCATCTGATCACAAATTTGCCTAACATTTCCAGCTAAGCCTAGCTTCCTTTTAGAACAGTAGGAATGCCAATGAATACTGACTTTGAAAAGGAATTTTAACCACAGTAACTTAAACTATTTGAAAGATTCAGGCCCTGTAAACAACAAAAGATTGGCCTCCTTTGCAAGGCTTACCTCACCATGCAAAAATTCAGTTAATTAGCAGTTTGTGGTGGGCTAGAATTTCTTTCTCCTCAAGTCTAAGGGTATGGTCATTGATTAATACCCTTGAGTTCTTGTCTCTTCTCTGTCAAGAAGTTCCCAAATCCTTCTATAAGCCCACTTTTCTTCCTCTTCCAGGGACCTATGTGATTTGTCTCTGTCACTGGGCCAGTGGCAGAGACTATAGATAACAGTCTGCTCAGCATCTGTCTTTAAAAAATGGGTGTCAGACTCTCACATGCAACTCACTGAAAGAGATTGCCCTCAGCAAATTTATTTACACCTGTACAGTAGAGGTATCTTCCCTCAGAGCACAGCATGACACTGCACCCTCACACACTGTGTTTCAGCCAGAGTTTTACTGACTTAGTTTCCTTGACCACAATACTGGATCACAAGAACTGATAATTCAGATAATGAAATAATTTTTTCGGTGTGTTTTTTTAGGAGAGGGCAAGGAATGGGAGAAATGAGCATTAAACACATACCCAGTTGTGCTTACTTCTTTCTGTTTGCATTATGTCCAGAAAAATTGCAATATACACAAGATCATTTTAAGTCATGTTGTGCTATTAGGGGGTTAGGGGCTTTTCCTAACATGTTTTGTATGTCTAAATTACATTATCAGTACCACACAAACCCATATGATGTTTTATTCTTTGTTAGAAATAAAGTAGTATAATTTGATATATAGTGTTTTACTCTGTTAGTAATCAAGTAGCATAACACATAATCTTTTAAGAAAGCTCTCAAGTCTCTATCTACAGCATATAGTTCTCTGATGAGCATGGAATGGCAGCTTTCTGACACTACAGTAAAAAAGAAGTCTTACAAAAATCTAGCAGGAAATTGTGTCTTACTAATTTTGGTGTAATTCAGATATGACATAAGGCAGAGTGCTACTCTAAGACTTGTTGATAAGACTGAGTTTTGAAAAATCTGCTGATAGGCCTGAAAACTGCAGAGGTTTTGTTATCTGATAATCTCCTGTTCTTTTGAGTTTCTGTGTTGCTGTCATGAATAAGTGTTAGGTAGGCAGGTTTTTTTAGTAGATCAAGACAAAATTTCAGTCTAAAAATTAATTATAAATAGGAGCTGCATGACTGCTGCTATATTCTCTGAAAGGCATTAGGGCTTTTGTATCCTAAAATACATTTAACCATATACGAAGGTCATTCATAGTAAACATGCTAAGAATACATTCCAGCTCATATTTATCATTACAAAACCCTTTAAAAAGCCTGTTTTCCAGTGATTGATATTGACCTGATTTTATTTTTGTTTTGTTTTTAAATCAGTCCATAAGAATAACCCTGAAAGTCTGTGTTTAAGTAAAGATGGAATAATATCATCAAACCATACAGGAGCTAATCCTTAGGATATAAATATATCCCAGATTTCCACACCCTGTGTGGTTTGTCATACATCAGAATAGATGTTTGCCACATTTCTAATTGTTCATTAAGCTTATAATGAAACTGATTCAAACTAGTCAGACATTTCCCAAATTCAAATATTGTAATTTTTAGATGTGTATATTTTTAAAACTAGAGATAATTCTACTTGCTGCATATTTATTCTATTTAAGAACTCCAAATCCAGCTGCACAAACAGCCAATTGATAATATAAAATAGGGGAAACAACTGCTACTCCTTCCTTTATGGATGGCTTACAAGTAGTTCTGATATTTACATGAAGTTTGTCAGCTACCAAAACATGCACCGGAGACCTGAGTTTATTTGTGAGACTTTATTTCTTTTAATGAGATTATTTCGCTTTCCCCTGGCAAAAAACCAAACAATCCACATATTCTTATTGAACGCAGTCCAAGCAAGGTCTAAGTTCTGAACTTGGTCTTCTGCCATTGGTTCAGTCTCATTTGCTCCTCTTCAAAGGAGAGGTAATAAAATTCATGCACCAGTCTGCTCAACGTGTTGAGAAGGTTAAATATTTAGATTTTGGATCTTATGAAGCATCATAAGAAATGAAATGTTAGCTATACCTCAATCAACCGGCAGGTAAATATCCAGGCCTTTTATTATTTGAAGCTATTATTGTTATAGTACAATATTGATATTATTGTTAATAAAATATCAGGAGAACTAACCCTGGAAATTAAATAATGCATTACAATTTTCATTAGCAGACTTCTATCATGAGGTAACATATTTCACAAATATGTTATCGTATTTGTGTAAGACAAAATGACACAAAGCTTCAGAAAAATGATACGAATGAAGATAAGAATAAGCACTAGAGTTAAATTCAGTTTTTGCATTTTTATCAGTTGTTTATGTGTCCTTGGGATTCCTCTCAACCACTTACTCAATGTATTATAAGTCAGTTGCTTTTGTATGTCATACTGAATACCCATTTTTATTCAGACCTGAAAGCCAGTTTGACCCATACCCCATATTTTAATTTAATTAATAGTCAGTTTGATTTACAGGAAGCTTTGTAAGATAGTTCCCTGTACCATATCATAGATTTTTAGACTATCATTTTATAAGCTAATAATGTAATTTTACACAGGTATAATAACACAATGACATTCAGTTTTGCCATCTTCTTTTAATGGCTGCAAGTTTTTGTTAAAACTACTGATTGACTCATGAAGTAGTCCCTTTAGCTATTTTGATATTGATTTATGGCTTTTGAAACAAATATGTAAAAGTGATCCCACAGAGTACTGTTTACTAATTACTTTTACAATGTATTGATGTTTTTCTTTCCTGTACCAATTCTGGTGACAATTAAGTCCGAATGAATTTTTTGGCTTACATATTGTATACAACGCTCAACTGCACGTGCAAAATTCTCTCAAGAAGTTATTAGATTAATTGACTTTTATTTATCATAAAACTACTTGTAAACCAACACTAAAATTTACTCTAATTAGCAACCTCTCATATAGTGGTGATGGGTGAATTAGAAACATTGAACTTGACTTCATTTTCAGCACAAGTCTGCAAGGATAGAAATTCAAAATACATTCCCTGGGACAACATGAGGTTCCAGAAAGTTGAGAAGGCTCTATCTGCTCTCTTTTGCCAAAGCACATGATACTGGACAGACACTTGCCTGGACTAACCCACTCCAAGTCCTATCCCAGGCCTGCACCCAAACCTCTGGATACAGCCCTATGGGCTGGTGACCCCCCCACTTCCCTAGATTGGTACATGTTTTAACCTACAGACAAGCTGAGAATCTGTTCTGCAGTACTCCTTTATTGAATTCACAAGCCTAGAAATGAAGGCAGACAATTTATTCTAGCAATGCAAGGGAGTTAAGCTCCTGCTGTAAATGAAAGGCTTCTAGTTGCTGACTAGGGTTTCTCCAAGAAATCTGTCACAAGAAAATCTAAATCTAGTGGCTTTAATACTTTTTCTTAGAGTACCTGTGTTCCAAGTGGGACCTTATCCTAGCTCTTCTGTCATTTATATTTAAAAGTTTTCAAGTTGTTTTTGAATACAAATGCATCTTCAAAGCATGTGGCATGTTTTTTTATTTCTTTGCTATTGCTCTCATTTAGGAAATTTGGTTACCTTGACATAGCTTTCTGTCATGTTTGAGAAGTTTAATGGAGCATTCTTTAACTTATTTGAACATAAACCCCTTTGAGAAAATTTCCTGCATATCAAAGTGCTAATTTTGTTCCCATATTTATCTTTTGCACATTTCATTGAATTGTAATGAATCACACATCATTACAGCACTGGCTAATTCGAACTCAGCAGAAACCACATTTGACACTTTTAAAGATGCTATTAGATTTAAAAGTCACCATTTCAGGCACTTGCTTCTCTCTTTCATTTTACTTGTTGCTTAAGCAAATTTGTCATGGAAAGTAATGAAATATAATAGACATTACAGAACTATTTCTAGAGAAAAAAAAATCCATTGTACAATCACAGTACAATCACATGTCTATAGTTAAATACAATTTCACACTGTTATTTAAGTCTGATGAAACACATCATAGAATCACAGAATTGTAGAATGGTCTGAGTTGGAAGGGACTTCAAGGTCATCTAGTCCCAACCCCTTGCCATGAGCAGGAACACCTTTCACTAGACCAGGTTGCCCAGAGCTCCATCCAAACTGAACTTGAACATTCCAGGGATAGTGTTCTCTGGAATAACTTTTCTGGACAACCTGTTCTCTCTCTTGTGTTTTCTCTTTTCCTCACTGCTCTCTGCCCAACCAAAGAAAGCAACTCATGATAGCTGACTCACTTCCTAGTATTCTGATGCCCTCAAAGGTGCTAAACTGGAAGTTTACTGTATATACAAATAACACTTGAATAGAAAACTCAAAGTGAAGATACCCCATCTGTCCATGAATCATTTCTTGTGAAGTTACTAGGTTAAGTTAGAAGCTGAGTGGTGTCAAGTCTTTGATGTTTTACTGTATACATCCCATTTCACAAACAGTTTCCTTGGTTTTCTGTCTCTTTTCTCAATAGCAAATTGAGCAACAGCCTCAAAGATAAAATGCCAGTGGTTTAAAGTAGACAAGCTACCTGGGTAGTACCAGGTGGTACTGAAACTACCAGTGACCTTTGTCACCAACAAATGATGGCATAAGTATTCTGCCTACAATTTTGAATTAGATTGCCATTTAAGAGATCTCATTCAAATACTCAGTTTATTTTACAACTCTACTAAAATTGATGATAGCACAACATTCTATATCCTAGACAGTTCTTTCCATCTTTTTCACCTTATTCTGTACAGAAAATGTCATGCTTCCTTGAAACATTTCTTTGTACCAAAGGTATCTCTTAAGAGGAATGAAAGTCTAACTCCAGTATTGAGGACAGCACTATAATGGACTGGGACTTTCTCATTAAAGAAAGAAACACTGTCAAGCGAAAACAACACTTTCATGTAATGTTTCAACAGCCTCTCCCTTTCTAAAATTTAATTAAGATTGCAATTAAAGAAGTGTTATTTCAATATTGGATAGAAAAGCCTCTATTTTTCTCTGTTTAATAACTATAAAATACTATTGCTGATCACATGAAAAAGGCATTTTTCTTTCAAGAATTAGTTTTTCCTAAAGCTTATATTTAGGATATTACTTATGCATTTTACACTTCAAGAGGGATTTCAGGCAGAGTAGATTTTCAGATGGATTTCCAAGATTCTTTCCTGTAAAAGACTGTAAATAGGATAATGCAGTTTATGGATTTGAGAGTATGTACTGATGTTTTTTATCTTCTCCTTCATTCACACTATATTTTGTAGGTAGCTCAGATTTCCTTCCCTCCTCAACTCTGGAGTTTTGCTTTTCCAAATGTGAGGCTGTTCAACACCTGATTTGTAGTTAAGATTGCTTAAAGTCAAGTCCTGTGACTGTACTCAAAAAGAGGTAACTTTTTAATTACTTCTTAGTTATGTATTTCAAAGGGATTATGTCAATGACCAGCACTGGTCACTGTCATAGAATGCTAAATGAAATATTTACGTGAACATATGATAAAAATTCTATCCAACAGTGCATGTGTAGCACTTTCTTAGTTTCTCTTATACTACTATTGCTTTTTAACTTGGGCCTTAGAATACAAGGGATGGGAAGAAAAACCTTTGCACGTATTTTCAAATTTGAATAGATCAATAAACACACCAAAATACATTCATTGTAACATACTGAACTTTGAATTATATGCAGAGTATTTAGGCAGGACTTATTGGATCGGCACCATACACTCTAATCTCTTTTCCTAGCAGAACAAAGTCCACTTCCTTTGTTATCAGCTATGCAACACTTCTAAGGTATTCTGAAAAGAACATGAATATCTGCTAAAGGGTAATTTGATTTGAATATATGATTTGATCCCTATTTTTCTAAATTGGATATTTTGTTCTTCCTATATCCAAGGCTATTATTTAATATGGATGAAAAAGCTCTTTTTTAAAAGGACTTTTCAAATTCTTAGAGGATCTAGTTAAATGTGAATGTAATCCAAGAATAGGAATTGTTTTAAAACAAAATCAAGCACAGAGTCAATTTTTCCAATTTGTTTTGGTTTTTTTGTTTGTTTGTTTGTTTGTTTTCTGCTGATGTAGCTTTGCTGAAGATCACTCTATAAAAAACAAAATTTCAGTGGATAATTAAACTTTCAGAATGAGTGCACAGGTCTTTTGTTATTAGTTCTTTCACATGAAATAAATAGATAAATAAATAAATAAGTAAATGTGTTTCTTTCAGGTCACAAGACCTGAAAGAAACAAAATCTAGTAACAATTCAATATTTATCACAATTGGTTTTGCACTTTTATTTCTTACATATATGATATTCAAATGATATTCCTTTTCTTCATTTTGCATTACATAGGGCTCTACTGTAACAATTGTGTTGCTGGACACCCACGTTTCTTTTCTTGTGAGTCTGTTGTTGTAATAGTAATTAACTCATGTCCATGGGCAGTGGATAACATAACAGCTTGTGTCTTCATCCTACCACTATGGGCCTGATTCTTTCTCAGTTAAAGGATGTCTTTCAGGCAGGTATTTCCAGCGAGGCTGAGATCCAGCAGTGGCCAAATATTAGAGAGATACTTCTGATCAGATATCCCTGGACTGGTTTTTGTGTGTCTCTTTGTACCTGTGTCTTTTTTTCCTCTGATCAGATTTTCTGCAGTAAAGGCTGAAAGAATAAACTATAGTTTCACTGTTAAACTTGACTGCTGGAGAATTGAGTAATGCTGTACTTATCAAGTCTGCTTATTCCTAAAGTCTCAATGTCCTCATTGTAACTGGTGAGCTGCACCGTACACCATCTCAGTAACTAATCCAGGCTGAATCAACTTCACAAATGTACAAGACGAAAGTGACTCCAGCATTTACTGTATGATATATTTTTTATTCTATCTAAATAACCTTTATACTAAATTCTTTATCATAATGCACTGAATTCACATGTGATATTACAATATTATTTTCTTGAGTGTACTCTATACTATATATTAATATAGGCAGTCATATATTTTTCAGAGAATATACACTGTAGTACATCTGAATAACTTGTGTTGCCTATTTTATTTACTCTTCCTGTCTTCCAATTATAATATAGTAATTGTAGCAACATATTCTTTTGCAATCTGTAGTGTTCAGAAAGCTTCAAAGCATGTGATAGCTAATCACCTGCACTCACCAGGTGAGGCTGATCTGGACCATGAAACCCCACGGGGCCATGCAGAGCCCTGAAAGCTACTACTGCACCAAGTGAATCTCTTTGGGTAAGAGCTTGTGTCAAGTAAAAACCACATGACTGTTCCCAAAGATTATTATTACACTATCTAACACCTGTCAATATGGTACATAAACACAAGCCTTAAATTATAAGACTATTCAGTGAACAGCATCAAAGATTAAGAAATACCATTTACATAATTTATCACCATTCTTCAACTAAGGAGAAACAGAAAATTGATAACAAAATGTAATAAATAGGTTCTCATATTCCAGCACTGGCACTAAAGATAGGATGTGGGGCCTATTTTTTTAACTAAAACAATAGCTTTCCTATATGAATCATTGAATTTAGAAACCTTCAAATGCTGATCATCAGACAGCCTAAATATACATTCTCTTTAAGACTGCTGAAGAGTAAAAAACCTGGTAAAATTACCTCAACTGTAATTTAAGTGGCCATCACTGCCTCATTTGCTGCCATGACATCTGGTATAGAATCCTGCATTTAAAAAGGAAATGTCTGGGGGTGCTGGTCACAGCCAGATGAACATGAGCCAGCAGTGAGCCCTGGGGGCCAAGAAGGCCAAGGGCATCCTGGCCTGTGTCAGGAATGGTGTGGCCAGCAGGAGCAGGGAGGTCACCCTTCCCCTGTACCTGGCACTGGTGAGGGCACACCCTGGGTGCTGTGTCCAGTTCTGCCCCTCAGTTTGGGAAGGACACTGAGACGCTCGAGCGCGTCCAGAGGAGGCAACGAGGCTGGAGAGGGGCTGGGAACACAAACCCTGTGAGGAACGGCTGAGGGAGCTGGGGGTGATTAGCCTGGAGAAAAGGAGACTCAGGGGTGACCTTATCACTCTCTACAACTCCCTAAAAGGCAGCTGTAGTCAGCTGGGGGTTGGCCTCTTTCAGCAGACAGAAACTGACAGAACCAGAGGACACAGCCTTAAGCTTCTCCAAGGGAAACACAGGTTGGATATTAGGAAAAAGTGTTTTACAGAAAGAATAATAAAGTACTGGAGTGGTCTGCCCAGGAAGGTGGTGGAGTCACCATCCCCGGATGTGTTTAAAGAAAGACTGGATGTGGCATTCAGTGCCATGGTTTAGTTGAGGTGTTAGAGCATGGATTGGACTGGATGACTTTAAAGGTCTCTTCCAGCCTAGTGGTTCTATGTGTCTGTGTTTCATTGTTGGTGAGTATATAATTGTAAATAACCAATTAAACTTGATTTTGTAAGTACTGATCATTTTTAGCCACCGAAGTAAAAAATTGCTCAGATATCCTGAAATTTTAAGTCACTGCTACATAACTGAGTTAGATAACCTCCTTTAAAGGTGCATGGTGTACACTGGCATCTCCTGGCAATCCTTGCCTGTGGTTACAGAACAGCCACTCCTTCCTGTCACCTAGTAACTTTTTAATAGTCAACATCAACTCAGAGTTTCTCAGCTAGAGTTTGGTTTGTGGAATATAGTACTTTAAAATTTTCTGTTTAGGCTAGAAATGCTAAACAGTGTAGTAGCCTGAACCGAGGACAACAACTTTTGGAACAGTTTGAGCGAAAATAAAAAATTGTAGCAGCATATTCTGAACATAAAATGGATATAGCTGAAAATAAGATTACACCTGCAGGGAAATCAGGACAAGTCCTAGGAGAAATCTCTTACCTGAACTTTCTAGCAAGAGACGTGCTTCTGAAAAGTGATCTGGATATAGGAGGTTTGGAAGAGTATGTGCTTGGACTGACCTCTTTAGCAAAAGACCTGAGCAGATCTCTCAGCCAGCAGCTGGAGAATGTTACGGAAATTATTCAAGACACCTGCCACTTGCTGAGTGCTCTCCATGATAAACACAAGGAATTGACTGGAAGTCCAGGCAAGTATGGAAAGACTTATCTGTAAGCAGACACACTGGGTGTATTAGATGCTGAGTTCTACTGTCTGACGATGCTGGGGGACCTTAATTTTCATTTGTTAGTATTTCAGAACTTGGTAATTCATTAGACCAAATTAATGCATATTCCCACAATTGTATCACACACGTTTTGAGTCAATTGCATGAGATTCAATATGAGACTCATAATTCTCATTATGTGACCAAAAAAATTATTAAAGTAAAATTCACTAAACAGAATTGTTCAAACTTTTATGTTCACTATACTTTAGTGGGATTATCATGGCCAGACACCAGATGCCAACCCAGTAACTTACTATCCCCTCTTCAACAGGAAAAGGAAAAAAAAATTGAATGGAAAAAAATCCTGAGCTGATATAGAGAAAATCACTTGAAATTGCCATCATAGGCAAAATATACTTAATTTAGGGAACAAATTAATTTAACTTATTGTCACTTTAAATAGATTTGCATAGTGAGAAGCAAAGGCAAAACATTGAAACAAGTCCTTTCCTCCACCCCTTCTTTTTTCCATGCTCAACTTCACTCCTTCATTCCCAATTCCTTTACCTCCTCACCTTCCTGAGGAGTGCAGGGCAATGGCAAACGAGGGCAGCAGTCTGTCCATAACAGTTCCCTCTACATTCCTTCTGGCATATTCTTTTCCATGCTCCACTGTGGGTCCTTCCCATGGTCTGCAGTTCCTGTCAGAAAAAAACCTGGATTCTAAACAGACTGCAGTGCTTTCAGGGAATATCTACTTTCCTTGGCATTGGGTCCTCCTCAGGCTGCAGATATCTGCTCTAGTCTGGTCTCCCATGGGCTGCAAGGGAATCTCTGCCTCATGTCTGCAGCACCTTCTCTTCCTTCTTCTCTGACCTTGTTTGCAGGGCTTGTTCTCACACCTTTTTCCTCAGTCCTCAATTTTCAACATATTAACATTTATCAAAGAAGAAAACTAAAATTTCTATCTAAGGTCTATCAGCATTAAACCTCAAAACCAGAGTATCCAACAGCCAAGGGAGGTGATTCTCCCTCTCTACTCCACCCTTGTGAGCCCTCACCTGAAATACTGCATAAAGGTCTGGAGTCTCCAGCACAAAGATATGGAACTGTTGGAGCAGGTCCAGAGGAAGGCCATGAAGATGATCAGAGGGATCAGGGCATCTGTCCTTTTTTAAGAGAGGTTGAGAGAGTTGGGGTGTTTCAGGCTGAAGAAGAGAAGGCTCTGGGGATGCCTTGTTGCATCCTCCTAATTCTTAAAAGGGCATTTTAAAAAAGAGGAAGAGTTATTTTTAACATGGACACATGTATCACATATAGTGCTAGAACAGAAGGGAACAGTTTTAAACTAAAAGAAGAGAGATTTATATTAGATATTAGGAAGAAATTCTTTACTTAGAGAGTAATGAGACACAGGAAGAGGGAGAAGTAGGCAGAGAACTTGTGGATGCCCCATCCCTGAAAGTGTTCAAGGCAAGGCTGGATGAAGCTTTGAGCAACCTGGTCTACTAGAAGGTGTCTCTGTCCCTGACAGGAATGAAGGTTGGAAAGAACCTTAATGATCATCTCATTCCAATCCAAACCATTCTGTCATTCTACAATGATTCTATGATGCAAAGAAAGAGAGAGATTACAGAAAGAAATGTTTAGCTATGCTTGTGTTTCTGAGTCTTAACCTACAGATTATTTATAAAGTCTGTAATAATAACAAAACATTTGGGTTTAAAAAGCCTCCTAGGCTCCAAGCCAGCTAACTGTCCCGTTGGTTTCATGGTTTATGTGATTTTTTTAAAAATTCTTCGTCAGGTTTTCAAGAATCATTTTCCTTCCAAAAAGCTGCTATTCCTCCCCTGAAAAATTTCCTTAAAACACTCAGCAAAGAGGTTTGGAGACAGTTGCATAAAAAAAACCTCTGTATTCTAAAGCTGTGTTATCAATCATTAAAAAAAGCACAGAAAACAAAGTGTTAGAAAAGAAATGGGGGAGGGGAAAACCACAAAAGAAGACTTATTTCATGGTTAACCTTGTTATTGAATGGAAAAAATGTCTTTCCATGTGACACAATTGGATAGTATATGGTTACAAGGCCACATCTTTTCTTGCCCATATTAGAAAAGTCACATTTACAGCATAGGAAAATGCCATTGTTTTGAATTACCCTCTTATCTTCAAATTTGATTTTAGGGAAGTTTAAAGGGTTGTACAATTTGTTTGAGGATTTTTTTGTTCAGTTTAGAAAATGCAAAATTCAGGGGGGAAATGTAAATTTTGGCAGTTTTGCCTAAGCATGAACTTTGCCTTAGAGTGAAACTGGGAAGTGGTCTTTTAAACCTCTTTTGCAAACAAAGCTCTGTTATTTCCAATCCTTTTTTTTTATTTCTCAGTCCTGTTAAACATTTTTAGAGTTTCTTCACTACTGTAAAAGTGCCTGTGGAAAAACAGTAAAATAATATTTATTTTTTGAAACTACCAGTGTAAACAATACTTTAAAAAATGTATTTGCTTCCTTTTTTTCTTTTTGTTTTTTCAAATATAGTCAAAGTCTAATAAATCACTTGGAAACTGAGGAAGTATTAGAAAGGAATTTTTTCAGACCAAGTTAAATAAGGAAAAAAATCTCTTCCGAGCTGTACTTTTTGTAGGTTTAAATTAATCAGATATAAATAGAGATGAGAGGCCTATCTAGATCACATATATCACTCATTTATATGTGATTGAATTTGTAATAAAATTATTTTCCAAGCTGAAAACCTTGAGGTATTTATTTACCTCATATGACATTGTTAAACAAAGTGAATGTTAAGTCAAAGGCTTCCTGTAAGACTTATATCAGCCCTTTCTGTTTTCCTTTCCTTGTATCTATACATTGGAGAGCACACCATACTGTGTCTTATGTCTATTGTCTTATTTGTATTGCAAAAAGACAAAATAAAGCAAAAAATACAAAATAAGCAAAAAATTTTCCAAGGTTTCCAATATATCTAACTATCGAAGATACCTCTCCAGTTATACGGGCTGACAGCATAAGATGCAGGAATAGCTCTAAGTAATACATTTTAAATCCTTGGAGAGAATATTTGGAATAATTTCTAAAAAAAGGTTCAAGATAAGAAAAATAAGGAATCATAAAATATAAAAGTTAAAATCTTACATGAGTGGTGCATAGTGATTGTGTGCTTTTTGTGCATTCTTCTTCACAAAATGGTTTTAATTACATGCAAGGGCAACCTTCACCTTTCCTGCAACTGGATATTACAAATTGCTGAGCTTGTATTATACATGAGCTGGTGGTTTTGTGGTATCATCTGTTCTTCACAGCAAAAATTCAGAGCTTCTAAAGTCTGAATTTAAAATTAGGTCCATGTATAACAGCCTTGACAGAGACCTATGCATTAGAATCTTACAGGATTCAGTTTCAGGAAATATAATGTTTAGTTTTAAAGATCTTCCCAAATTGATTTGACTATTTTTTATCAATACCATGCTTTGGATTGATTGCCATTAAGAATTTAGCTAGTGATCATTAGAAAAGTGTTCATTAGATTTGCCAGAGTAAAATTTTGACAAATACACACACAGTTATTGTTAGACAAGTATAAAAATATACTTGTCTATATTCAGTTCCACAGAAATTGACTTCACCTGAATACCAATATATGCAAAAACATTAAGTGGAAGCCAGGAAATAGAGTGTGCTTCAAGTACTGAATGGTACTATGGGATTATGACTATAATAGTTTTCACATTTTTGTCTAGCTTTCATAGCAAAATGTAATTGGTTGTTTTTGTTGGGTTTTTTTTTTTTTTTTGCCTTAGAATACAATGGAATTATAGATTATCTGCAGAAAGTAAAGGAATATTTGATAAATACAATCTCACACCTTCAAGAGGCAGAAAATAAATTTTATGCTGCAAGCTGCAGACAAGATGGTGATTGTCAGAACCAGATTGGTGAAAATGCTTCTGGAGAAACAGATGTGCATTGTTTGGAAGGAGAAGCAACAGACTCAGTTGTTCAGCAACTCAGCAACAGTTCCAGTCAGCAATTGCAAAGAATTCCTTCTCTGAACAAGACAGAAAGTCAAAATGTTGATCAAACCCACACAAGTGAAATTGAAACTGTGGGAAAAATTGCATCCTTAGCTAAAAACAAATCTGCTCAAGAACAGGACACCAGCAGAGAATCTCCAATGAAAAAGGAAGATGGTGAACACCACCTACTAGTTGTCTCTTTTACAGAAAAAAAAGAGTGCAATGGAAAGGATAAACTTCATGGAGGTAGCTCTGCTACTGAAAAGCCTCCAGAAATGGCTTTTCAGGATGCTCTTACAAGAAGTGAGGAAGACATTATGTATGGGACATTGAAGGACATTTATGACAGAAGCATCACAAATCGTCTTGAACAGGAGAAAGAGGAAGTAGTCAGGGACAATTTAAAAGGGCTAGAAAGTGAAGACCACAAACTGACAGAGAAAATGGAAGACAGTAAAATGGAAAAAAATAATGAGATTTTTAGAAATAACCTAAGTACCTTCACATCTTCAGCACAAACCTATGATCTTCCCGATGTGAATCCTTCTGTGAGTGATTCGGAAGAAGCACAAAAATCTAAATACTGGATGAACAAAGAGTAAGCACATATTCTTCCTTTTTTTTAGGAACAGATGTACATAATTATTGCTTATTAACTTATAAACATGTGTGGGTGCAGAAACTCAATATACATGTACTGAACAGATGCTGGTCGTGCACATAACAGCAGTTTACAATTTGAACATGTGCAATGAAGATCTTTCCCTTTGGCCTAAAGTAAACCCTAAGTTTCTATTTGCATAATTTTTTTTTTATGCCAGAGAGGGATTGAGTCACAGACAGTAGAGTCAATAATCCTCAAGTTGTTGGAAATCAGTAGGAAAGGACGACAATTCATCAGTTTTACAGTAATTTGTAAGCTGTTCTGAAACAGGCTAAAAAGAAAATTTTTCATTATTTTCTCATTTATTCTTAAAAATATTTTTTCTGAATTATCTTCTTATTCTTTATTATAGCACATCATTACACTGAAGTATTTAATTAAAAATACAAGATGCTACCTAACTCTAAATACAAATAATTTCTTTTTTAATAGATTTCTAGTCAAAGGGAGTGGAAAAAACAACCAGGAAATAGCTTGTTTTATTAAAGCCCCTGCAACTGTTCTGGAGAATCTGAAGTGTAGTATACTCAATGACAGTAGTTCCATGGTGGTGGATGACTCTGAGGAGCTGGTCAGCATTGTCATCAGTATCGAATGTTATGATTATGAAAAACTACTTTTCCCTATCAACATTGCAATCCCATTTACATCATGCTTCAGAGGAAATTATCGGGAGATTATGGTAAAGGTGACTGATACCAACTTCCAGTCAAACTACTTAACTCCTATTGCTTTGCAAGGATACCAAGGAAACCATAAGGTGAGTAACTCTCAGAAACGGATTGTAAAAGCATGGTTTGAGCTTCCCAGTGAAGTCTCTGGAGTTTTTCAAGTAAAGTTGTCATTATAAAATCATATTGCCTACTATGTGTGGTTAAACAGAACTTTCTACTTTCTCAAGCACTAATTCTATTTGAAAACTAGTATTTAATAACATTCTTTTTTTCACTTACAATGTTAAGCGAATGCTTTATCTCATAATGCTAATGGTTGAGTAATGTTTCATGATTATTGTAAATAAGTGCAATGCGTTGCATTCTTTGATAAAAGTAAAATTTAGGGGGAATTACTGTGCTTTTAGATCACAACAAAGTAACACAGTTCCATGAGTATAAATAAGTACAAACTATAGCAAATGAACACAGTTTTTTAAATGCAGAAGTGTTGTATTGGACCAGATTCATCACCCAGTTTGTAAGTTTATTTCATTTCACCCCAATCATTCACTGGAATATGAATAACATCACATGATGACTAGAGATCACCAGGTACTTGGGCATGCAGGTGGCAATAATATTCAATTTATTTTCATTTCATACTCTGCTCTGTAGAGAATGTTACCTTTTCAAACTGTGAAACACACCTTCCTTTCCCTCCAATACTCTAACCTCACATTCTCTTCATTCAGGAAAGCTTTGCAGAGGTGAAAATTTATCATCTGGGTGTTTTTTCTGTGTTGTCATGCTTAAAGAAAGAAACATTTACTGTTCCAAAGGTAGGACTCTTGCAAAAGCTGAACGTGGATTCTAGAATCTCTTTCTGTTACCCTCCAGAAGCATTCAGTTCTCCAGCACCTATGCAGTTAAAGGTAAGCTTGAAATATGTCATATTTCTTCCATAAGCCTGTAATCTGATCAGTTCTGAAGTGAGTATGTCAATGATGTAAAAAGTGCAATCTCTTCCAATATCAGAAGTCGACGAAAAGTGGTTGCAGCTTCACATCCTGTGCACGCAGATTTCCTGTCAGCTTTGTTAAAACCACATGTCAGGGATATCTTTAGCTAAAAAAGATCTATCTACTTTTGTTTGATATAGTTCAGAAAATATAGTAATTTTCAATAAAGATGTGTCAACTCAAAACTTTAGTTGCTTGGCCCAGTGGTCAACTTAATGGAACCATTTCTCTCACCTGACTCATTTCTCTCACCATTTCTCTCCTTGGTGCCAGCAAGAGCAACAAAAGGTTTTTATCATGTATTGGTCTTAGGCTGAGTATAGTCTCAAGTTGTGCTTCAGTTATGTTTCTCCCTTTCCCCATTAAGATGCTAATTTGGAAGTATGGAGAAACTAAAATTATGAAAAAATACAGACAAGAAAAATCTCAGAAATTTTTCAAAATCTGAGGAAGCTCATGAGTTTCAAAACTTGAACTCAATCAGGAACAAAACAATATAAATATTTTAGGCAATAAAAGCTCCAGGTTTTGATGACTTTCAAGCATATTTCTGAGCTTTGTATAAAGTGCTGTTACTTAGGTAAGGTTCTTCTTGGATTAAAGGGAGGAGTCTGACTCTTCTGTGATAGCCTAGCCATACTCCAAAAGATAAACTAATTTTGTAAAACCAATTTGTGTAAAAACATCCAGGCATGTAATGGAAGATTTTTTTTTTTTTTTTTGCAAGTTGATTATACAATTTCCTTCTATATTTAGATTCAGCCAATTGAGCCATCATTGGTTTCAGCGTTGAAAGCAAGACATGATATGTATCACTCAGTGATATCTACTAGTGCACTGGTTCATGTCCAGCATCCCTCAGCCCAACCTTTTAACAGTTCAGTCACTATTACTCTACCCTGTCCTCCCAACCCAGACAAGAAAAGGCAAGGAGATGAGACAGAACATGCAAGAGAAATTAGAGCTACAGTAAAGAGGGCTGCTGCAGCATACCATCCTTGGTAAGAACCTCACTTCAAATTCACCATTTTTTAAAACATCAAAATCAATGAATTTTAACAGTTTTTGGTTTATAATTTCTTGCATTAAAACTGTTTTTTTGTTCTTTAGTATAGACTGCAATACCTATGAGCTTTGTTAGAAACACTAGAGCAAACCAAAATTTTCATGCTATAGCTTCACCAGAAAAATTAATACAGTATTTTATGGTTATTCTTTAAATATGCTGACCACTACATTTCTAGCAGGAGTCAGCATGAAGTCTGTATGAAGTTTTTTCACCAAAAAATATTCAGGCATGTTCACCAAAGTCAAACATTGAACACAAAGAATAGACATGACTTAAGGCTGCTGTGTTCATAACACACCAAGTTGATTTGAGTCTGACCTTTGAATTTTTTTATCTCTACTTCTACACATTTCAATGGTTGCCTGAATCAAACTGCATGGCACAATGGTTTGTGGTTGGTCAGTTTTATGCACTAGATAGAAGTCCAGATTTTTCCAAAGTATGAAGTACTAAAACAGGCTTTTTGGCATGTCTTAAAAAAGCATTAAAACATGAAGACTACTGGAAAAGAAAAAAAAAAAAAAAAAAAAAAAATATATATATAATCTCCACGT
>VZRH01006038.1:240940-262363 GCA_013397555.1 Urocynchramus pylzowi
TTTTTTTTTTTTTTTTTCCAGATGATAGTTAAAAGAATCTGGAATGTCTGACTTTGGTTGTGACAAAGACAGATGGAATATTTTTAAGGCAACCATTCTGACTACTACATTTTCACTCATTTCTGTAAAATTCCCATCTAAATTTCTTTTGTATAGAATGCAGTAACAGTAGAATCATAAGCTATTTTTTATATGTATCCCTCATATACCCTCATTATCCACTTACAAACATATTGCTGACAGTGGTCAAAATACTGTTTGTTTACTCTGTATGCAAACACTCACATCAGTTTTTACTTTAAACATATATTTCTACAGAAGTAGTATGATTTTCACTAATGACTCCTATTTATGGTGCTTTCCTTTCCTCAGCAAACACCTGTTCCTCTAACCTATTTTGTTCAACACACGTCAGATACAGTGCATTAGGTTTTGATGTTAAGTATGTGTGTGCATATCTAAGGATTTCAAAGATTTTGTATTTATTTGACACAATGGTCTAAGGAGGTAAAAGATTAATTTCTCCTTTTCTGTCTGTCCTGTTTGACATGCTACTAGAGCCTGGTCATGTCTGAGAGGTCCATTTGACAGAGCACATCAATGTTACTGGCTGGGTATGCTTTGCAAAAATAGACTGCTGTAATACATACAGACATTATGAAATTAGTATTCTGCTGAAGTTTTATGTCTAATGAATTTCTAACAGCAGAATAGCATGTTGTTCCCTGCTTCAGAAAGGCAGTTGCATGGCTAATTGAAGGGTCCTCCAGGCTAGAAAACTGCTTTGACTGCTAAGAGTATTTTACTTAAGCTGTCAACCAGAACAACAGGACCACATGCCAGTGCAGCTGAACTGGGTGAATTTAGCACTTCACCACGGACACTTAATCTTTAAAGGCAATTTACTGTTTCAGATCTAATGCATTGTATATTATTACACTATTTTTAGACAATACTAATTTTCAATTCCTATAATTTTTACTACTATTTTAACATTAAGTAGCATAAAGTGGTTCAGATTAAAGTCAATGAATGGGTAATTGAGTACATCTACAATAACTTTGAAAATCTAATACAGACCTTTGAGGTGGTAAATTCTCATTAATGAATGAAAAAAAGTTTAAATACAAATGCATCATTAAACAAAGACAGAGAAAGTTGAGTCTTGGAAGAAAAGCAATGCCCCCTTCTGGAAGAGCTTTATATTCCCTTTATTCTGAGATCTTTTTAGCCAAGTCATTCTATCTTCACATTGGGGCACATCCAAAGACAGAATTGCTGTAGAAGCATGCAAAACGAGGCAGATTCAGATCATAGAATCATGAAACAATTTGAGTGGGAAGGATAGAATCATGAAACAATTTGAGTTGGAAGGGTCCTTTAAAGGCCACCTAGTCCACCCTCCAAGATCTCCAGAGCAGTACAGCACAGGATGGTTTTGCATTGCCATGCAGTGTGAAATGTGTGCATCCTCTGCACATCAAGTCACCTCCCAGGACGACTGCATATGGGCATATATGCATATGATGAAATGTTGTTTAATTCACAATAGGTAATGGTTATGAATATATTGACCTTATGGCTGTGTAGCTCAGTGCATTTGAGACACTCCAAATATTGAACAATATTTAAAGCCTGTGTTATAGAAGTGATTAAGATAAGCTCCATAATTCTCAGTATATAAGAAAGAAAAGAATTACTTTTCCAGTCAGAGTTTCATGCTCTTAATTCCCAAATGAAAAACAGAAGATCAGTGAATAAACCTCAGGCAAACTTCCTTGGGAGAGCTGTGAATAAAAAGCCAGGTAATACAACTGAATGTGTGTGACAAAAGTTACATGGCCACTGAAAGAGGATAATTTTATTTTCAAACAAAAAAATCTGAATTTCACTTCATACAAACTAATTTCTTTTTGTGCTCATTGCTTATGTAAGTAATTTCTTGTTCTATATGCAGTAGGAAACAACACTAAACCAGAAGACTTTCATCTTTCTCATCCATAGGTAAAACAGGACAAAATATTTTTTCTTTCTCTCCAATGTTTAGAGGAAGAAAGAGGAAAATTTTTCTACTTTCTAATGGAACTTATCTTTTGAATTCTGATGATTTTTCACGATTTATTAAAAGCTGAAGTATGTAAAATTAGTAACTACAGCTACAAATACAGTGTGCATTGTCAGTACCGGACCTCACAACTGCTACTGCATGACTAAAAATGGTTCTTTTCCTTGAAAGGAAGGCAAAGTTAATGCAATATTCAAAATTAGAATCTGTAACATCGAGGAAAGTTCTATACAGATTTTCTATACACCCCATTTCTATACATCATTTATGGCATAATGCTATTAATAAACCATTTGTAAAATTGCACAAAGGATGAACTTTTTATGAGATAATAAATACCCATTTGATTGATGAAAATTTTATTAATTTCTTTATTTTAATAGCTATATACTGTTTTATACCTGCTGACGGTGTTAATTAGTTTTTAATAATGACAAAAATATTCTATGTAAGTAGAATGAATTTTAAATGCAAAGAGTTAAATCCCCAAGATTTTACTGCAATCCATTCCCAACTCATATGCCTCACCTCTTACTCATCAACAATTCTCTTTCCTCAAAACATTTTCTTTAATAGCGTGAAAAACTGATCCACCGTCCACGAAGTACAAAAAGAATTTTTTCTGATTCATCAGGTAAGAAAACAACCGTGAAATTAATATCAATATAAAAAAGACCTATACTTGCTCTTTTTTTTTTTTTAATCCAGTGTTTGTTTCAGCTGTTACTGATACTTGAAAATGCCATATTCAGAAAGGAAATAGTTAATGTGCTAAGATGTAGTCAAAGGAAAAAAGATCTGTTTACCCGGAAATGCAAAAGCTCTTTTAGGATACTGTTGTGGTGGGATGCTTGAACAGCATATAATTTTGTGTATAAGGAAATTCAATTTGTACTGGAAAGCTCCAGTATAGTTGATGAATCAGTTGCAGTAAATACTGAAACCCTTTTATTTTACTGCCAACTTTCCCCATTCAGTTCCAAAAATTATAGATCATTGCTGAATCTGCTCTTGACTAAATTCAATTCATACTTGCAGAGCAGTTACCAAAGATGGCATTGGAAATGAGATGGGACGATGTTTCCACCTAAGTATAAAACACCCCTATTTAGCTGGGAAGTTTACCCATTGAGCCTCCAGCTTTAAAAAGCTTTTCAAAAAAAAGGAAGATTTATTCTTACTTCACTAATTTTTGCCCTTCAGAGGCCCTTTGGGACAAGTTGCTGTTTTGGCTTGCAGAAGAGCTTGCAGAAGATAATGCATCATTGTTTGCTTTATGTTTACCTGTTCGACGGAGCCTGCTTCCGCTTGTTAGGCTGAAGTGCCCTGATAATTTAACACACCAGATCTATGAGCTGCTTTGCTGCTGGAAAAAGACCCTTCCAAAGTCAGCTGATAAACAGCAGCTCTTGTCTCGCTATTTGCAGAAGAGTGGCAGAAGTGATCTTTCAGAAGAACTTCGTTTAAAGTGGCAAAATAAGGTGTTCACTTGACAGAATCACTGGCAACTTACAGCCCAATTTCTCTTCATTCTTTTTGAAGTGTATGCATATTTCCAGGATACTTCTGGATGAACAAGTGACAGGGATATCAGTCAGGATAAGAGTATTTTTTACTTTGCAACCTCTTTACTAAAGCAAAGTATAATAGCCATGTCCTTGCTTGATAAAAGTGAGCATTTCTTATATGAAAAAGTCAGATATTGAAAATATAGGTATGAAGAATAATAGACTAATCTGCATAGATTTTGGAGGACTTTAACTGTTTGCACATGCCATACAAAGTCAACACAATATTTCTACATATCTTAATCATTAGAAATTATTCATTATATCAAAACTATATGAATCATTCTATAATATATGGATTACTCTATGTCCAGTTTTAATAACTACCAAATTCTTCAAATTAAAACCTAATGTACAGACAGAGGTAACTTCTTCCTTTCCGTTTTGTTAGTAATTAATTCTGCTTTTATATTCTCCATCAATATTTTTCATCCTTGTGAATATCATACAAGATTTCAGTGTTGGCTCATGTGAATATGTAACCTCTTTCCTGAATTTATGAGATTTGTTGCCTCACTTTAAACTGTCATTGTAATGGAGTCTTTTAGTTTACCATCAAATATGGAAAAATAACTATTTCCTCATAAAAATTCAAAACTGTGTGGCTTTAACATTCTGTTTGTTATACTAAGTTCTTGTATTGAAGGTACAGATAGAAGTATTTGTGCCATTCCTTATTCATCTTTTCAATCTCTAAAAACTCATTTCTTTCCAAAATGCTTTGTCAGATTAACCTGATTTTTAAGTCAGAGTTGGTGTTCTCTAGCAGTGTTTCTACTGAAATAATATTTAATTTACCATCTTCTGTTATTTACTTCTATATTGCAATCCACCTCATAAAACACACCAAACATTTATCTAAACACTAAATTGATTTCTGTTAAAGGCAAAAAGTAGCTGGCAAGAGTCAGTGAAAAACACTTCTGAGAGCAAGATGACTCCTTGGTAGTTACTCATATTGTGATTACACAGGCTGTCACATCTGTGTGACTTCCTACTGCTTCAGAAATGTGCAACAGATGCCTCTTCCTTCAAGTCCACCTGTGCACAATTAATTACTGTTATTCTTTTGATACCTATTCAATGTACCAACTATTTTCCTTTTTCACCTCTCCTTTAATCATATAATATAAAATCTAAATATTAATCCCAATCAAAACATTATTGATCTAAAATTTATTCATTTTTAGGCTATTTATAAAACCTGTCTTTGGTCTTGCTGGCAAATCTTAATTGTGATACGTAGTTAGTCTGTGTATTTTATTTATAGAGCTCATATATTTGCAACATTTACAAATTACTACTATAAATGAGAAAATTGCACGGTAAAAGAAAAGATAAATAGGAATATTATTAATTAGTTTAATTCATCTAGTCACTAATTATTATTAATTAACAGTTATTATCTGTTTTTAGATGTAAGACAAATCTACAAGTAATTTAACCCCTTCTCTGAGAATGAAACATAACAGCCATCCTTTCTTTTTTTTTAACAAAGAGGGTCTTTTAACTGTAAGCTGACTTCCTATTAGAGGAAAGAATTATCACACTTTTCCCAGTGCTGAACACTTTTTGCCATGAGGCATTTGTCATAAGTGCCTTCTCCTAAGGACTGAATATTCACTTGCTAGCTCATCAGATATCTTCGGTATGTATGTATATTAGATTATGGATCCATGTATGATGGCACAACAAACAATACTGGAAATATTGCTAAAAATCAGACTTTGTTTCTCCACTCAAATTAAAACTGTTTGATACAACTTCCAACATTCTGCCACAAGATGGCATTTTTGTCTAACAGAAAATATATGCTTGTAGGATCATTTATTATGCCAGTCACAGGTTGATAATGGCTCAGTTATTGATGTGGAAAGTCCAATTTCTTTACTACTATCAACACTGATCTTTGCTTTTCAGTCAAGCAGATATTGTCTCCTAAATGAAAGGACTCCCTTAGTGAGATTTAAACTCTCTGAAGTGCAAGCAAAATGTGGAAAAGAATGAGAACTACATGGGATAAATCTACTTCTGTGCTATGTGTTTTTATTGACTATAAAAAAAAATATGTAGGACAAAAAGCAATATCTGAGCTTTATGGCTTAGAATGTGTATGTTTTCTAACTCTAAAGAAAAGGTTTAATTCCATATTTCTGCTAAACAGTGAAGGCAACTGAAAGGAAAAGGAGCTAAGATAGGAAGCCAGTTGCTCAGAAAGAAATCACCTAGACAACTATAATTTGGCTAACTGAAAACAGTAGTTCATTATTCAAGTACTGAACAGTTAGTCAAATAAAAAAAGGAAGAAAAACAAATATTTATTTTGTGACATTGTTTCAGGAAGGATTGCCAACTGCATCTGAGATGATGAAATGCAAAGAAATAAAGCAGACTTTGCATATTCAACATTTAAAACACAAATTCTCTGCTTAGTGAAACAGAGCAGGATCAGTAAACTGATTAATACAACAGATGTTTAATTAAAAAACTGAAGATGGTATTTAATCAGTATCCCATCCAAGCCCCTTTCAAAAATGAGTTGTTTATTTCTTTAGATAGCCTTCAATAAGTACTGTTTACACAAAACTATCTATAGTGAAGTCATCTTCAAGCACGAGAGTCTCAACTTAAAAGCTCGTCCCAAGTGAACTGGGAGGAAGTCCACATGCAGAGCAGTTTGGTTGAAATGAGCTTTTCTCAAAGCTCATTTCAGTGAGCAGGTCTTAAATGCAGTGAGATAAGCCCCTGAAAAGGCAGGGGGACTCAGGAAAGTGGCATAAAATAGCTCAGTTGAAATCATTCCCTCCTTTCCATCATATCTCTGCGCTTTACCTGAAGACACAACAAGAAGTCCTTGAGCACCTCCAACACAATTAGAAAAACTGTCAACCAAAGAAATGCAAGATTTGCAATTCCTGAAAAAAATTTCAACTTTCTCATATACTATTAGAGATGAGCAAAAGACTTATTACAGATAAGTAATCTACTGTAACATTATAATAAATCATAGTAACGTTCGCAAGAATAGAAAAACAGAGTTCATGTTCCACCCTTTCCCCATGAACAATGAAAATATAAACGTAAGAGAAATGATTCTATAATAATGCAAGTGTTAGACTTTGTTTTTATCTCTAGTTTATGTGAAAGACAAGATTTCATCATTACTATTGTAACTCTATTCATAGTCTTTAAATAAAATTCTTATGCTTTTGAACTCTTCATTAAATATATATATTCTTTATTTTATAGTGGGTATATCCCCTTGACAGAAGATTTTTCAGAGCATTATATGATGTCCTACATTTCTATGTCTCACTCGCCCTTTTGTCCTTTGAACACCTACCACACCATTGTTCCCGTTAGGACCTTTTGTGCTATAGCTTCCCAAGTGGGAAAAAAGGGTGCCTCTTCAACTTGTAATTTATGATACTTAAAAATCCAAACATAACTTATTTCATCATTGTACTCTATTTAGAAGTCCAATTTGGATAGTATGACTTCCAGAAATGTCCTTTTGTCAGATTATGGCCAGAGCAGACTAATTATTTATCAGAAACTGAAAGAGTTTAATAGAACTGGAAGGATTCCAGCCAGTATTAGTATTAGTATTACTACATGGCACTTTCAAACTGCAACTGCCAATTCAGCCAGCAGATATCGCAGAAGAGCTTCTACAAAGATACTATTTTCTGTATTTTCAGACCTAAAATCAGTATGTAAAAAGTCATTTCACTAGGACAATGAAAGAGAAACTCCTGAAAGGCTGTGCATTATTCCGTTGCCTCTTAACAAGTTAACCCATTTTAGATTATTTTGAGGTCAAGGGATGCAAATAATTTAAGATGTAGATATTATGCAATCAGAAATAGGATTTTTTTCATTCTATTAACACTAATATTTTGTTAAAATCAATGTCCATGCCTAAAGAATTAAGGAAATTAATAAAAAAGGGATGAAGGAATAAAAAAAGTTTGAAGTGCTAGAGAATCAAATGTGTAAATTATTTTGGAGTGATCTACTTCTAAAAGAAAGATGAAATTATTTTAAAGTGAGGAAACTTGCAAAAAAATCAGAAGACATTTGGAATTATTGTTCTACATAATTCCAAAAATTTTGAGAACCTACCAAACTTATTTGAGGTAAGTGAATAATTACTAATCAAGAGAGCCAATTTATGTTCTCTGAATTTTTCTCATGAAGTTTTGATTAAATGTCATTTCTCATAAAAAACAAGATGCTACAAAAAATCTAGAAGTTTACTGGGAATATTTGCAAAGAAATAAATTAAGCTGATATAATAACTGATTTGATGATACTTATAAAATTAAATTCAAATGGAGAATATTTAAGTTCATCTCTGTTTACACATAGAGAAACTCCTAAAAGTCAAGATTTTTTGTCAGGCTGGAGGTAAAACAGTGAAAGCATCCTGCTATTTATTTTTAAACTACACAAACAATTTTCAAAATGTTCCAGCAGCAAATGTTACCAAGAGGTGTGCATACAGCTGAATAGCTTAGAACTAAAAAGGGAAGACAAGGTAAAACTACACTGATTCAATATGTAAAGTCAGCAAAGCTAATGTGGTTTACTCAACCATTTCTACCCCATTTTTTTTGCCTTCAAGCCTTGGTTGGGAGTCTTTTTAATTCATTGGTTACATAAAATATAAGTACTGTGAGTTTTCATCAAGAACTTCACATTTTTCTCATCATTGCTGTTCAAATATAAGTAAAATCCCAGTAAAAATAAGTACTCAAAAAATATTTGTAAGAGGGACAACAAACTGTCATTGCCAGTCTAGAAGAGATTGAGGAAACATCCTCTGCAGCATGGTTGTGCTCATGTATTTTCAGAGTATATTTAAAGTATCAAATCTTTGCTGAGCTCTTCTGCAGAGATGGAATAAGTAAAGGAGTAGGGAAAGGGAGAAAGGTTCTTCAAAGGAAACTAAAATGTTTTGTTTAGCCAGAAAAAAAAAAAAGAAAAAAAAAAGAAAGGAATCTTTGTAAAGTTATTTTCAATTAGATGAATACTGTTCTTGTTGCAGAGCATAAACAGATAAAGAATTAAAAGTACTTCCCAAGCTATCACAATCTTCCAGCAGGATTAAAAGGACTAAATACTACAAGCTACATTTTAAAATGCAGTTTTTAAAGTTCATGAAAGGTTTTGGAAGAGCAGTCTTCAACAGTGGAGAACTGAAGTCACAAGGAGAGGCATTCTTTGTACATTTTTGTGTTCCTAGATTATACAAAGTGATATAAACTGGACAGGAATTATCAGTATATCCTTTATACTGGTTTCTCAATCCACCTCTTGCAAGCAGGCTCCTGCCACTCCTTACCACATTACAAACTGTGTACACGGACAGACACACATACACACTCCCAAATCTGGCAGGCAGTAGCCTCAATTTGTGTCTAAAACAGGTACAAAATCAACCTGATTTGTGGTTTCCTGGCTGACAATAAACTGCTGTCAAATCTTTGTCTCTTTTGTTCTTCAGTGACTGGTAACCATGGATACCCAAGCCAATAAAGTTCACTGATCCTCAATGCTGTAATTCAGGGTGTGTTTATTGTAGCTGATTTTGTTATGGAACCCCCAGAAGATAAAACTAGTAATTCAGGGTGAAATGGAAATTAGCTACTAGTTAAATTTTGCTTGTGCTTTAATAAAAAAAAAAAAAATAAAGCATGCTTTGTTGAACAGCATAATTACTTTCCCTGAATAATTTATAACAGCCAGTCTGCCCCATTGAAATGTTCATATAAATTTTAATGAGCTTGTCAAAGCTCTTCTAGCCATTTTATATTGAATAGATTTAGCTAGGGTAATATTTTAACCCATTGCTCCTTTTAACAAACATAAAAATCTGTTTTATATAAAATACCTTTTTTATTTTTAATTTATAAATTAACATCAATAGTTCATTCAAACAGTAGCAAAGTTATGATTCTCCATAATAGAGATTATATTTCCATATCAATTTAAAGTTTACTTCTGCAGGAAAGAAAAATAAAAACTTTGAAAAAAGATAGATTTTTAGCTAACTGGACTAGAGGGCATAAGTGTTTCAATTGCAAGTGTTTGGATGCAATGTTTGCATTTACATTAGTGGTTTTTTCCCAAAGTTTAAATTTATAGCAGCTACAATTTTTCACTTCATTCTGAGCAGACTGCAACATATCTGATGTGCATGATTTTGTTGTTTCCCACTATGTACCTCATCCAATGATTTCTACTTTAGCTGCTTTTCATCACTAAAAGTAATATGAACTATTGTTCCACAAATAGTATCGAAACTGATAGTAAGATATCATTCCAATTGAATGCCTTCTTCAGGGCATTCCTGATGGGCCTCTTGGAACATCAGCATTTATCTGATTAATGTTTTTTATATCTCTACTTAGCCAGATCAGGACTAAGGGCAAACTCTGGGCTAAAAGATACAAAAAATCTATGGAAGAGCTAAGGTTAGCAGGTTTGTGTAGAAATGTAAGAAGCAGGAAAAGAAATGTTATTACTGCTTCATCCAAAGGGACAGGAACATGCATCCTTTAATTGATCTGAGTTTGGATTAGGTGACAGGTTTTTTTCCACAAGCATTGATCTATTTCTGTCACCCCTTTCTGAACTACAGAAACAGTTTAACTTATTTGTAAATTCGACATTTTTATCAGGAATGGAAACAATCTTCTTCAAAAGCCCATAAAACTCATTAGATGTATCTATCTGTCTTGGGTGAGGTATATTTCCATGAAAAACACCCTGGTAATAAAAGGACAAGGAGATAATTTCTTTCCTACTTTATGTATAAGAAATTACTTCAAAATCTTCTATCTGTAGTAGCCTCGGAACTACAGTCTTAAAATCTGAAACCAAATTTTGTAGACAGTGACCTCTATCTTACTCTTCTACTGCTATAGCTTTTCACATTTCTTTTTAACTCAGCCCATAAATTTGTGATGTTAGTCCCTGATGATGATAAATTAGTTTGTCTGGGATATGAGGATATGTCCCAGTATGTTCCCATTGCTGTTCACTAAACAGACATTCTGCTACATAAAAATACATTAATGAGCAAGAATTCTATTCAAAAATTAGGTTATATACAATATTAGTCTAAAAATGTTAAATATTAAAAAAGCCAGAAGATTAATGTAAGTATAAGGAAATAGTACATTTGAGATAAATTAATATTGGAAAGTGCTGCATGATTGACTAATGCTGCTTCAGTTTTAAAAGGTTTGGTACAGGCTTGAATATTAGAAGTAGAAAAAATTCAGATCTTTCTTATGGTAGTGCTCCAGTGTTATGCTCAGCAGTGGAATATGTTCAATAAGGGGAGATTCTTGAGAAGAAGATAGGACTTTCTATCACCTGTAGTCAGAGAAAATAATCTAGAAATATCTGTAGTGGAGAGAGGACAGAAGGCAATTATAGTAACATACACATGCAATCCCCAGTAGCCACAAAGATGGTTGTTGTTAGAGTACAAACCAAAAGTATTTGAGTTTTAAATGTTTTAAATTTTAAGTAATGTTGGGAATGTTGCATAAATTGTTCCCACTTGTGCTAAAATTCAGCCACTGTGTGCTATGAAATGTGACAGAATCTCTTAGTGACACCAAATAAAATGCTAGTTCCCTGACAGATCATTTATTTCAGTCCCCTAGATGCTTGAATCTGGGAGAATTGAGATTACATGTAACAGACAAATATGCCTTGAGAACGTGCTTTCATGAGATGCTTCAAATATGTTTATTTTAACATATTTGGTTAATTGGTTTTAAAATAAATTTAAAAAAAATAAAAAGAGTATAGCATGCCATGAAATGGAAAGTATTTATTTTTCCTCCTTTCCATGATACTACTCCAATGCAACAAGGAATTTTAAAATGTTTTGTCTCCACAGGCGTCTAAGTCCACCCATGAGCTACAAGAGAGTTTCTAATTATAAATTAAATACAAGAAGAAAAAAAAAATAAATGCACATTAAATTGCCATAAAAATCTGTAAGATACGTAATGAGGTGAATTATCTTCCCTGAGATTTTGAAACTTCAAAATATTTTTAAAAAACCCAAACAACACTTGAAACATGCAGTTTGCATTTTTTCTCTAAAAAGTTTTTTTTTAGCATATAACATCTAAGACATAAAGAATCAAGGAAAATCTTTCAAACAAGCTTGTAAAGCAGAAGACTTATTCTGGTAATTTTTACTCTTTTTTTTTTTTTTTTTTTTTTTTTTTTTAATATTCTTAATTATAAATTATTNAGTATTTATATAAGTATTATTATATTATATTAATATAATTATATTATATTAATATAAGTATTTCAGTACTTATTTCAGTACTTATATTCAGACTTATTTTTTGTGCTCCTGATTAATGCTCTTGGAGGTTTAAAATCTCTTGCAGTCCTTCTGTTACTATACTCAAAATTATGGTGGGATTGCAGCCAACTTTATTTTTTGCAATTTTTACATTTGAAATCTAACCAGCAGTTTTCTGATTCAAATTCTACAAAACCTCTTTATTTTCTCACTAGGATAGTCAGAATTGCAGCAAGTCTAAAACTGTAAAAGTTGAAAGCAGTTTCTTGATTTTCCTTAAAACTGGAGCAAAACAAACCCCACTTTTATCTGAGAAGAATGAGATTTAGAGAATCTGGAATTTCATTTTGCAATGCACTGAAGACACCCTGTACTTGGATAACAAGTGCTCATTTCTGATTGCTTTTTCCATCCAAGCCTCATGTTCACAGGAGTAACAATGCTCTGGAGTGTGATCTCAGTCTGTAACACTAACTGGAAACCTGGGCAAACTCCATGTGTCTGGAATAGCCAGGTGAATCATATTTATTTGCAATCCCATAATGTTTCTTAAAAACTAGAAAAATTCAGTGTTTGAAGAAGTAAACCAGTAAACCATTTTTATTTTTTTTAATGTGCTCATGGCCCTAGATACAGTAAGAACTGTAATTGCCACAATAAGACTGATATAGACAACAGTGAAGCTCCACAAGTCAAAGATGTCCACATAAATGTGAACATTCTCCAGAGTTATATTAGGGTGAAATGAAATAGCCTAGTGCATGGTCAGGTCATGCTTCAAAGCTGTAGAATTAATTAAAAGGTTTGCTTTAGGTAAATATGTCATCACAGCACGCCATAGCAATCCTTTCCTTCGGAGCACTGAATTATGGCCCCTGGCAAATCAGACCTAGGATCAGTGGTCCTATGCTGCATGTCTGATATTTCTAAGTTGAAAAAAAGCCAACTTAATGAACCTAAAGGTTTAAACACTCAAAAAGCGAAGCTCGGCTATATTTATTTTCTGCACCCCGTTACACAGCTAGGAAAACACCATTCATTAAACATTTCCCTCAGGGTAGTAGGTTGCTGTTCATGGAATATACCAATGTTGAGTATTAGAATGAGCATTTCCAGCAGATTGAGGGAAGTGATCCTGCCCCTCTACTCACCCCTGGTTAGGCATATCTGGAATGCCGTGTCCAGTTCTGGGCTCCTTAGAATTGGGAGATGCATGGAGTTCCTAAGGCAGTTCCAGCAGAGGTCAGTGAAGATTATTAAGGGATAGAAGCATCTCTCTTATGGGGAAAGGGTGAGAGAGCTGGGCTTGTTCAGCCTGGAGAAGAGATGACTGAGATAGGACCTCTGTCCTATCAATGTCAGTCTGCCTGAAGAGGAGTCAAGAGGATGGAGCCAGGCTCTGCTCAGTGGTGTCAAGGAAAAGGACAAAAGGCAACAGGCAGAAACTGATGCACAGGAAGTTCCACTTCAGTATGCAGAAGACTTTACTGTCCAGGTGACCGAGCACTGGAAAGGACTGCCCAGAGAGGTTGAGGAGTCTCCCTCACTGGAGATATTTAAAACTGTCTGGACACAATCCTGTGCCTTGTGCTCTAGGATGACCCTGATTGAGTAGTAGGGCTGAACAAGATGACTCACAGTTCCAACTGTATCCATTCTGTGATTCTGAGATCTGCCATGCCATCAGAAGTATCCACAATATCTGCACTGAACAATTTTTTTATTTCCTGAACATTTTATCTTCAGTGTACTTCACAGAACGAGTACAGAAATTACAGTATGGTTTTGCACACCATGTTTGTATAGTACTGGATATACTTAAAAAGAACAGAGTAAAGGATGACAGTAAAACCTTTGCTTTGTCTTCTTCTAACTTGAATGCTTGGCACAAAATGCTAAGTACACCATGTAAAAAATAAGTTTTTTACAGTTTTTTTTTTAACAGAATTAAAGAAAGTGAAGCAAGGAGCTTCCACTATAGAGTGTTAATGTAAAGCTAGAGAGTGAGTTAATGTTTAGGAAGGCTCAGGTAAAGAGAAGGAGAGTCACTAGGAATAAATGAACCACCTAAGGGCTAATAATCAACTTGGAGAAAATTCTTAAGGCAAGAAGGAAACTAAAGGAACATAAATACAAATTAAGATTACAAAAACAGTGGAATGTGACAGGGAACAAGAGGAGAAAACTATCAATGATCAAATTCTATTAAGGACTATTATATATGGTGAAGAATACACTCTAAAAATAGTACATGATACCAAGAGAGAAAAGGTTATAAGCATGACATCAGAATAATATAATTTACCCTAGAAAAGGTGTGACATCATTCAATGAACAAGTTTTACATTTGTGGGAAAAACAAGTGCAAAATTCTCACTTTGCAGAATGGGGGGATAGGTATAAAAATTTAAATATGTGTATTTTTATATTTATTGCTATTTTAATTTTTGAGCATTGAAAGAAGGCTTTTAAATTTCTAATCTTGAGTGAGCAATTCTGTTGAATTTTTATTCTGAACTCAAAAAAGTCTTCTCTTGAGAGAAATGAACAAAGCATTTAGAGTAATAAGTTTCCTTTTCATACAGAAAAGAATCTGCTTTACGGAAAATCTCATGAGCAAGTCTAATCCTGCCTCTTTCTGATGGTAACAATGACTTTACCCTTATTTTGCATATCTTCAAATTCTCTTGTTCAAGCCAGTCTCAAAAGCTGTCTGAAAGTTCCATTCAAACATACAAGTTTATACGGCAGATAGTTCTAAGCTGGTCATCATATGACATTTCTGTCGATTAGAAATGCTGTGCTTCTGAAGCAAATTCCTTTTTCCTGCAATTTTATTTTTATTAACACAACATCTTTCCTGAAAACTGCAGTGAGAGCCATTTCTCTAAATGGCAGACCCATCCATGTACAATATCTCTTCCTACGTTTTTCCTCTTAAATTCCCATTACTGCTATTTAAACTAAAGGTCATGTCTGAAGAACTGATTACCCATAACCTGTAGTATAAAGGGAAATAGCCTTTGAACACTTCTAATCTCCCAACATTATCCCAGTTACCGTGGGTACAAAGATTGGCATTGGAAAATATTCACTGAGCAAGTCAACCTTTTTTTAATTCTTGAGAGTGATACACTAGAATGCATATGTCTACATGTATGAAAATTTAACATTGTCACTGACAAACAGATGTTTTTCCATAGCACGATGCAGTCACTTGCATATTTCAACTCATTTTTTATTTCAGTTGAATTTAGTAAGACTCATGAACCACTATGACTCCTCAGCAGTAGCCTTGCATTGTGCAGAGTGTTTAACACTTGGTGTGGGAATGATCCTCTCTGTGTACCACATTCTGCCACTCCACTCAAAGGATGTTCAAGGTACATAGGAAAGATCGCTAAAGATGGTGCAAGGTTATTCAGTGATATACAGTTCAGCTTGAACTGAAGCATTGGATTTTAAATGCCATTGCAAAAGTTCAAGAAATGTTCTTTCTTCCTACCAGTCAATTTTCCTTTAGAAGTTTTGCAGAGAAAAAGTAAGAAAAAACCTCTCTTAATCACTAAATACCTCTTGTTTTTATACAAAACATTTTAGCAGGCATAGATCTTATTTTTCCCTTTTGGTAGCCTCCCAGATTGATGCGATAGTCTGGATTCAGAATTTAGAAAGATTAAACCTCCCCACCATCTTCTAAAAAAAACTAATTGGAAAATAAAAACTTTCAAAATAATAATTGAGAGAATATAGAATCACTCAGTTATTAGATAAGGCTTTTTATCTAGGATCTACCCAATATCAATCACTGTGCTTCAAGAGTAGCTAAGGATCTAACCCACAGCTCCTTTTCTTTGTAATATGTTCTACATTTTACTTCCTACATATAATTGGAGATCCTTGGCATCCACAACCAGACATTCCTGCCTTATATGCAAGAAACTTAGCTACCAATCTGATTTCCTACCACACTAAACCACTAAAAATCACATAAGAATAACTATTAAAACATACGAACACATGTCATTCTCAGTTTAAAATCCTTAAGCATCATCATCTCAGAGCACTCACATATTTTCAGCTTTACTCAAGCTCCTGTTCACATGTATCTCAAATTTCACTGACATACACAATGCTAAAGAAAGTTCTCACTCAGTGAATTTAAGGTGATACAAAATATTACATTTATTTCTTCAGACAAAAATCCAGAAAAATCATTCCCTGAATAGCAGTACCAAAAAACCCAAAAACAACCAACCCAAACCTACTTGTTTTCTTCATTTGAGAAAGTAATTATCATTAAAACAATACTGGCTTGGCCATGATCATCACAGGACAGAAGTATATTCCTTTAATCACATACTTAAAACCCATCTCAGAAAAAGATTATCAGTTTTCAAGACACTCTTCCAACGAAAAGAAACTTCTCAGAAAAGGATATTAAATATACACTGATTGTAAAAAAAACGAAAAACAAAGTTTAGCAAAGTTATTGTTCAGAAAAAAATAAGTGTTCCAGAACAGCAACAAAGTTATATATTCAACTGAATTCAGATATTTAAAAAAAAAAATTAGGGGACATCAAACTATAGCCTCGGTTTTATGTGTTTTACATCTATTTAGGCCTTTAAGGTCTTGTGCTGGTTTTGGCTGAGGCAGAGCTCATTTTCTTCACAGTCACCATCATACACAACAGAGTGCTGCTTTCCTGGGGATAGCTGAACATCAACTTACCCATGGGAAGCAGTGAATGAATTCCTTGGTTTGCTTTGCTGTGTGCAGAACCTTTGCTTTCCTTATTAAACTGTATTTCACTCAGCCCACAAGTTTTCTCACTTTTACCCTCATGATTCTCTCCCCCATCTCACCAGGGGGGAGTGAGCGAGCAACTGCGTGGGGCTCAGCTCCAGCTGGGCTTAAACCACGACACATGTATAAACTCCAACACCACTGAGGGAAAGAGATGTAGTAGATCCAGTCTTTTAATTAGTCTCTGAACTTTCCAAAGACTTTAATCTATCCTACAGGTGCTGATTTTCCACCGTGTTCAAAGGCTTCTTATAATTAAAAATGCTATGCCTTCATTAATTAAAATTAATGAAAGAATGTAATGAAAAGAACAATTGATCATATTGTATTATTAAAATAAAATCATAGCAAAAGAAAATCAGAAACAGAATTAATTAACTTGAATTTCAGTTCTTCAGATGTCTGAAGGCGTAGGCTATTGCAAACTATTTTACTAACTGGAAATAAAACAATACAATTGTTGGACCAAATAAATCTCTAAGAGTACACAGAGGATAAAAATATTTAGTTTACTTTGATCTTTAATTTAAGAATTTGTTCTTCATTATGTTATTTACAAAGGAGTGCCTTTGATATTATGAATGCCAAAAATAGATGTCTGCTAACAAAAAGATGCAGAAAAATATTTCCCTGTCTACTGTAGGTATAGAAACATAAATAATTCTTGGTTTTAAACATATAGCTGTATACTAGACTACATTTTGTGGACAAAACCTACCAGGGAACTGACAGACAGCTAAAATAAAATTTTCAAAGTATGGTCTAGCTAGTGAATGCATAAAGATATTAAATTATGCATGGATGCTAATACTGGAAGTTTAATAAACCTTAAATTCTCAGGAAAAAAGATAGGAGAGGATAGGTAATCAATATTCCTTCCATCCCTCATTCTCTCCATACTATACCCGCTTTATGGCCAGTTGCTGGGAGGTGCATCTAAAAATATTCATGAAGGGTCAGTTTGAGTTGTAGTCCTTGTGGGACTTTCATGGGCTTCTTTTCTTCCTTATGTAACATGTGCCTGCATAAGATACATAAAATGTAGTCATCAACCCTTTCAGATTGAAACTTCCAACAGAAAAACACTGAGAATTCTCAGGAATGAAAAATAAGGCTTTGAATATATTCCTTTGTTAGGAAAAAGTGTTTCATGTACTGAAATCTTGCAAAAATATTTTTGAATATGAAAAGCCCCAAGCTTCCAGGGAAGTGACAACTCAGACTAAAGTATTTCTGAACCTTCTGGTCAAATCTTTTACCAAATAAAACATGAGACAGGATATTATTCAGTTCACTATTATGTTCACACTAATATATCATTTTAGGATAAATAGGTATTTAAGCACATATCTGGATTATTTTGAGGGAAAAAAGCCACCTTGCATTACCATGGAGACAATAATCTAAGCATCATCAGCCAAAGGTCTCATATTGTCAGTAATAAAAAGATTGTTGCAGTTGTGTAAAGCCTGATAGAGGATTTAAGAAATCAGCAACTAAAGGAGTATAATGTAGTTATATATATGTTCTAATCAACATGGCTACCTGGAAAATTGATTTTGTAAAATTAAGTTGGTATAATTTTTATGAAATTACAAATGTATTTGATAAAAATTATCAAGGCACAAGGGTTTACCAACTGAGTAACATGGATCTCAAATCTCAGAATGCTATGCAAATAGGGAATATCACCAATGGCTATTTTTCTTTCATCACATTTTCCTGGGTCTGATTTTATATTTATTTGTATTTTCATAGACCTGTGGACAAAAATAATTCAGTCAGTGCTGATAAATTTGGTTGTTGATTCAATGAATGATTAAGGAAGGCAGGATCAATGAAGGAAAATTCAATATGGTAATATCTGCATTTATTACCAGAGGATTATTTCTTAGCAGAGGATGAAGAGGATAATTCTCTTCTTAGAATATGGCAGAAATAGTTTGAGATGTAGTGATAGAACAAGAGGTATTATTTTTTAACTGAAAGAGGCAGGTTTAGATTAGATGTTAGGAAGAAATTTTTACTGTGAGGGTGTGATGGACTAGAACATTTTACCCAGAGAAGCTATGATGCCCCATCCCTGGAAGTGTTCCAGGCCAGGCTGGATGTGGCTTTGAGCAACCTGATCTAGTGGAAGGTGTCTCTGCCAATGGAAGGGTGCTGGAACCAGATGATCTTTAATGTCCCTTCCAACCCAAACCTATGGTTCTATGACTCTCCAGGCAGGACTCAGATAAAGAGACACAACTCAGTCTCTTTGCCTTTGCAATCAGCCTGAATATCTGAATATTTCCCCAGAGGTCTCAATGCACGATAAACAAGGGCAGTTCACAGAACCACGCCTGGACCCCAGTCCCAGTGATAACAGAAGAGGATACAATAGTGACTGTCAAGGAAAAAAGGTGACCCACAAGCGCAACAGGGCAGTTCCATGGGTCTGAGAGACTGGAAATGTAGGATTGCAATGCTCCTGTATCCCAAGGGAGAAGCTGTTATAGCACTACACTGAAATCAAAGCCGTGTTTCTAAATTACAGTTATAAGGAACATGGATGAAAGAAGCACTAAAAGAATTAGTCAAAACAGTAGAAGACATTAAATGTGTTATAGAAAAAACCCCAACAAAACCTGAAGATGATCTGTCAGATTGTCTTAAGGGAGAAGGGAGATGAATTGAGCAGTTAGAAGAGTGTTTATAAAGCTCATAAGTTTACTTCACTACAGGTGAACACAGAAATTCAGAGAGAAAAGAAACAAAACACGTCTTTTCTAGTGTAGATGGTTAGCCACAGAAAACTCTGGCTTAGTTCCAAGTTAACTATTGTACCTGAAGGAATATGTTCTAATCCTAATTCCAACATTATACAGAAAGTCAAAAAGCCACAGTGTCTTCTGAGTAGAAGTGTTTTTGAGTCAAAAGAGCCTTTTTATCAGCCAAAGAAATACCTATCTCTATATGCACTTTTTTAAGTTACATTCTAAATCAGAAAATGTCGTCTTCATTTATGTGAAATCATTCCATCCTAGATTGTCAGAACCTACTTTAACCTTTAGGCAAACCTTTCCTGTCAAAAAAAATTATTTTCTAAAGTGTCACTGCAACACAATCTAAATGTATTCTTTTAGACTACATAAAGTGTGTTTATTTCAGCATATCATCTGGACTCAACATGATTACAGATTTTCCAATTTCTTGGGAATAGTCAGCTATAAAAAGATTTTTTTGTTTGCTTTAATTTTCTGTGTATATTGTAGAGCTATTTCAGAGAAATAACCTACACCTCAGAGAAACTTTTTTGTGTATTTCCAGGTTACAAAGTAATGCCAGATCCTAGGAGGCAAATGGCTCACTACTAATTAAAAAATTGAGTTTAAAAGAAGTTTTTCAGTATTTTATTTTTAATTTGATATAGTTAACCTCAATTAGCTTTAAAAGGGAGTAAAACTTTCAGAAGGAAATAAAGTAACCTTCTGAAAATATGACGTGCATTCTGTTGCCTGCAAGCATTCCTACAGGGCTGAAATCTCTCTAGAAAAGAGATGTTTGTTTGCACTTCTACATCCATATCTGTATTTTGGAGGAATGAGAGATGGAAATGTGGTGGAAATTCACTTTTGGAAAGAAGTGAATGTTAATTTTCTATTGTAGAAAAGACAGCTTTAAAATTCTTTGCAAAAATACTATTTGCTTTTTAAAAGGAATCAATATTTTTGTAGCTAATTCTCACTGTATGACTGAATTTTACTTCCCCTTTCTGTTTCACCATAGCTCAGACCCCAGAATGGAGGAGTGCTAGTAGCATATTTTTCTCTGTAATGTCACTTCCCAGCCATTCCTCCTCCTGTGGGAGATGTCCTTGAGGATGTCTACCAGAGGTAACCACAAATACAATCTGGATCTATTTTTAAGAGAAGTGGGCAAATGCACTCTTTTATACAAATGCTTTGGCTTTCCATAAACCATTAGCATTATTATATGTGAATTAGAAGATACAGCACAGGGCAATATGTGAAGTGGAACACAACTACACTGAAAGATGGATGTATTAGCCTAGGGTTTGTGGAATTTTCCAGACATGAATACTACAGAAACAACTTTATCAAAGGCATGGAAATATATTGGAAGCAAACTGATTGCCAGGCTGATGTTGAGCGTGAACTAATAGAAATTAAGTTGTACAGCTTCTACAACTTGGGGAAAGGTTCAGAAATATATTCCAAGGATTATTTTGCAGTAGTAAATGAATCTGTTACTATTATTGGAATTGATGCAATATAAATACCAAAAGGAACTGGAGTAAAACAATTATTTTTCTAGTTTGTTTGGAAAGCACAGCTTGCTTAGTATGAAATACCAAAATATGATTTCAGAAGAGTGAAAGGCTTTTCTGGAAAATGACAAGGACCCCTCTGACCCTACAGTTTCCCCCGGAGAAGTGCCCACAAGAGCAGCGCTCAAAGGGCAGGACGGCGGCAGCTGGCCCCGCTCAGCTCGGCTGCGGGCCCTGACAGAGAAAGGCCGAGGTCCAGCAGGGACAGGCAGGCAGTGAGGAGCGGGATCGGCAGGACACAGGCAGGGCACAGCCGCAGGGACAGGCAGGCAGTGAGGAGCGGGATCGGCAGGACACAGGCAGG
>VZRH01006038.1:262576-298826 GCA_013397555.1 Urocynchramus pylzowi
GCCGCTGGCTCGGCCGGGGCCTGCGGCCGTGCTGCTCCGGAGCGGGCCCCGAGCCCAGGCAGCCACAGCCCCGGGAAGGGTAGGGCAAAATGTGGGCCCTGACACCGATCTCCCAAAGTGCCTGGTAACTCGGTACGGTGGGTTCTTAGGCTTTACAAAGCGGCGAGCAACTCTACTGTCATCTTGCACTTTTCACCTTAGGCAGCCTGCCCATTTAAAGATTGAGTGGGAATTGCAGCGTGCAGCCATACTTGTTTCCTGCAAACAGTTTTAGTTATTTTCTTAACTCCTACCTTTTTAACCGTATTTTTTGGGCAATAGTATTTTTCTGATATTGTGAGACTGATGACAAGAGACTGTGATGCTAAATGTTTAGGGCTACATGCAGGAGGCTGAATTCACTTATCAGCTGTGATTTGCTTGTCATCAAAACTCCTGGTTTAGAAAGTGTTGCCATTAGCATCTGGGATCTGAATAGAGGATGTAACATTGAACAGTTATAGTTGGGACCAATATTACCGTTTATCATTAAGATTTTCTTAGGTTTCTTCATTATAAGAGCTCATCTTCTTGGTTGCCAAGCTTGAAATACAAGCTGATATTTTTCAGATCTCTTCCACTGACAAGTCATATTTGAAGGTATTCTGTGTTTTTATTTGAGAGAGATTTTGCTATGGCAAAAATAAATGTAATTTTGAAAAAAAAAATTAGAGGGTAAAATAAATTTTGATCACCTTTTCTTTTCTTTGAAGTCTGGAATAACTATGCTTTGAAGGTGGGAACTCAAATGTTCAGCATTTTGTCCTAGAAATAAAAAGTAAATTTCAGTTCCAACAGAAATGGTAATGTAGCATGAAATTCCATGTGGTATAAAATTTATAAGAAAAGAAATCACAAGGGGAAAAATCCCATGTGGTTAACTGGCAGCTGGAATCAATGCTTAAAGCTGCAAGGAGCCCAGGAGCAGGTTCCAGCCACCTAGATTAGCTGGGTGTATTTTGCTGTGAGGAAGATGCTTCCTGCTGTTACTTAGTGGTTCTTAGCCAATAAAGTAACTTGAAGAGCACAATGATGAACACCAACCCAGTGAGACAAGCTGTCAAAGTTATTTGCAAGAAGGATTAGACTGAAGTTTAGACTGGATTTTTTCTGGCAATAAAGTAAACTTTTTTGTTGCAGTATTAGGTATGGAGGATGCCCTATGAAGTGGAAGTTTGCTGGAAAAGGATACTAAACCATTGGTTAAAAATGTTTTATTGGCAGTTTTGTGATCTGTTTGCATCTGAAAGTAGATCTCACATAATACTAGGTATTCTCTTTAGGCTAGGCTGTTCTAGGCTTTGTTCATTTTATGTTGCCTGACTAACACCCATAGCTCAGTTGCAGAATTTCTCAGAAGCCAGAAATCCACCTAAAACCAAAGATATTTGTAATTCAGATTTACAGAACTCATGTACTCTGAAAAAAACCCTACATCTTAGACATCTCCACTTAAATAATCCTTCACCTTGTAGATTTGACACTAGTGCTTTTATGTCTTTGATCCACTGTCATAAAATACCTTCCTTCTTTACCACTCTGTGTGATCATTCAAGAAATGCACATTCTGTAGTGAAGTGATTCATAGAAAAGAAATTTAACAATAGCTGTGTTAGAGGCAGATATTGAATAATTCATGGCAAGTAAAGCATAGGATCGTGGGCTTCAGAATGATTAGGCTGAATTGTAGAATAGCTGTTCTGTAAGAGATAACTGAACTATGAACAAGTATACTGGGAAAATAGCTATCATTATTTTAAAACAATATTGTAATCCACATTTTCATTGTTGGTTTGTGCTTATTGCTGGAACTTGATTTTGGCAAGGCTTTACTTTGCAACTTCTAACTTTTTGATGCAAACGGTATTTGAACAAGATACCATTTAAAAGCACGCTTTAGTCTAGCTTTTTTCTAGCTATTGTAGTTATTTTAATTAAGTTAATATACTGGGAAAAGAGGAACTGAAGCAATCAGTCAACTTTTGATCACATTTGTGTTTGTTTTAACAGGCAGCTGAGCTGTTGACAGCCTGTTGACTCAGGTTCAAATAGTCCAGCATAACTGAAGGCAGAAAGTCTGTCTCACTGTTGAAGCTGATTAATGCCAAACAGGTTATGCTCAAGTATAATAATTAGGAAATTAGAAGGAATTAAAAGATTAAGATATAGATAAGGCACACTACCAAGCACCAGACAAATTCCTTCTCTCTTTGGCTGGATATTGCTAATGACTAATGTACACATCATGGAGCAAACAGGAGTCAGAAGCCACTGTGCTAGAAAGATATGACCTTGTTGCCATTACTGAAAGTTGGTGAGAGAAATCCCATGGTTGTAGTATGACTATCAATGGCTCCAGACTGTTCAGAGGAGAGGAAGGAGAGGTGGAGGGATTGCCCTTCTACATCAGGGGCTGAACTGAGTGTGAGGAGCTGTCTTTGAAGAACAGGTCAAAAGCCCATGGGTAAGAATCAGAGATCAAGGCTACAAAGAGAACCTCATAGTTGATGTCTAGTACATTCCACCTGATGCAGGGGAGCCTATTGATGAAGCCTTTTTTCTCCCACCACAGAAGGCATCGTGCTCACAGGCTCTTGTCCTGCTGGGACTCTTCAACCTCCCTGACATCTGCTGGGAAAGTAGCACAGCGAGCTGCAGGCAGGGCAGGACAGTCCTGCAGTGCATGGAGGATACTTCTTGAGCCAGGTAATAGACAGCCCTACCA
Source organism: Urocynchramus pylzowi (assembly GCA_013397555.1). Taxonomy (NCBI): domain Eukaryota; kingdom Metazoa; phylum Chordata; class Aves; order Passeriformes; family Fringillidae; genus Urocynchramus; species Urocynchramus pylzowi. The sequence continues at coordinate 265,341 of VZRH01006038.1, forward strand.
GAGGGGAGGGCACACTAGGTCTGTTGGTCACCAACACCAGTGAGCTAATCAGGGATGTCAGGACTGGAGGCAGCCTGGGATGCAGTATGGAGTTTGCAGTCCTGAGGGAGATAGGTCAGGTAAGGAGTAAAGTCAGAATCATGAACTTTAGGAAAGCAAACTTCAGCTCTTCAAGGCAATAGTCATTAAGATCCCCTGGGAGACTGCCTACAGGAACAAATGAGCCCAATGGAGCTGGCAAATCTTTAAGAAAGTCTTCCATTGAGAGCAACACCTGGCAATCCAAGGAGCAAGAAGCAGGGCAAGGAAGGTAAGAAACCAGCATGGCAGAGTAGGGAACTCCTGGTCAAACTAAAGGGAAAGAAGCATTTAAATGCACAGTTGGTGGAAACAAGGACAAGTAATGTACGCCATTGTTGAGTTGCAAGCTTGCTGTGCGAGTTTAAGAGGAAAGGTAATTGTGTTCACTCTGGTGGTGCACAAGAGAAGCATCAAAATTCTCAGGAGATTTAAATACAAAGTTTTACTTGCAAACTTTAGAACACAAAGGTAAAATAAGGTACTTGGCAAATTTAGAAACAACTTCCAGTTCAAAGTAAGTCACTTCATAAACTTTATCCTAGGAAACTCAGAATTAGCCAACTTCAAGTTATCCAGACACACAACAAGGCCCTTACTAAAGCATTGACTGGAACTTTTTAGTCTGGATTAAAACATATTTCAATAAATTAGCAGAAGAAATAGAGAAAGAAAAAGAAAAAAGGAGAGAGAAAGAGAAAGTAGAAAGGAGAGAGAAAGATATATACAGTCAACGTCTTAGATCCACTGTGGCCTCAGCTGCTTGTAAATCCAAGGCAGTGGGGCACATCAGCATCACAACAGTGCCACTGCTTTTTATCTTCTCTGGTCTCCCAGGGCCCTTCCTCAGGTACATGGCTGCACTTTAATGTACCCCAGGGGCCCCTGTAGCCATTGGGACCAATTTTGGGCTGTCACTGTGCCATATGGTTTGGCCGACACTCTAGGACCAGACCAGAGGCTCCAGGGGCAGGGTGTGGAGCACTGCACTGTCCCACCTATGCAGACCTTGCCCTGCCCCTTCCCAAACACACACACACACACACACACACACACACACACAGTCTACCTAGTTGTTTTCAGTCAGTCTATCAATTCTCCTGTAGACAGCATCCCAGAAAGCCAATCATATTTTGGGTTGCATCTTGGGCCAGTAGGTTGAAGGAGTTGATTCTGCACTTCTGCAACAGGTATTACAATTAAACTACCTATACATACATATTTGCCAATATGTATCTTTTAATTTTTAAAAGCTCTTTATGGTACTCTTTTCTAATATTCAGATTTGAATAAAAATTGCCTATAGATGTTCCAAACAGCACCCCAGAGAAGAATTCCTACAGCAGTGTGCAGACTGTTTTATATAGCAGCCAAAATCTACAAGAGGAACAGCACAGAGAAGTAAAAGTGCCCTACAACAAAAGAATTTAAATATTTGAATTTTTTTCAAAGGGCTTTTCTTTCAGTTCATTAATCGTGTTCATTTAAAGTTGCTGGAAATCATGCAGAATGTGATATGATATAGAGGCACAGAGAAGCACAGAACCCCAGACTGATCTACTGGTATCTTAAGCTTCAAATACACAGCTGGAGAATTTTTCCTAGGAGCAAGAATAAACATGACATTTGAAGACTATTTCTAACTCTAATCTTTTAACAGAACAACACATAACAGCACCCCTGTAAGGTTCTAAACAAGCATCTGCTATGCTCTATGAACATACAGTACACAGATGCTGGAAATCATCTGGGAAGCATGATTCAGAGTTAATAAACTAAAATAGAAGTCTGCCCATAGGGAAAAAGAGAAAATGTGCTTTTTTTTTCTCCAGAGAATTCTCTTAGAAACTTAGAAAGGTTCTATATCTGATGTCTAACTTATGGCTATCCATTTCTTTAAGATGGAATATCTAGTTCTATTCAAAGAGAGAAAATACACTTTGTCTGAGAAACGGTTATAGGACTGCCAAAGCCAGAATTGTTACCTGCACTAGAAAATAACCAAAAGATAGTTGTGTCAGTTGTCTAGCAAAACTGCTAGCCTAATACAAAAAGTAGCTAATTATCATACTTCATCCCTGAAAAATAACACAGATCTGTTACATATAGAATACTTGAGACATATAGGTTTTGGCTATTTTGCTTTTCAACAGCTAAAATACAAATATCACCCATTTTTTCTACCCCAAAATATCCCCTTTTTAAAGAGGACCTAGCTTCTCTAGACTTGGATGCATCTCCCAAGCTGCAAAGATTTTCATGGATGTCCTCTAACTGTATTAAAGATTCTTCATCCATTCTCTAAGCATACTGCAGTAAATGTCATCAGGTCTAGACTATTTAAGACTGCCTTAATTAGATTTTTCCTGATATTGCGATATGCTTCACCTGATTGAAATATCTAAGTTTTCTTTTCTGCAGCTGCATCTCAGCAGTTGTCACTGTCTCACTCAATACTGCACAGACATGATTCCAGCTGCTGTGTTTAGCTGCAAGGTTTTGATGGCAAAGCCAGTCCTCCCTGATCTGTTAGTGTACCACCTTGTACTTTGAAATTTTGTATTCATTTCATCAATTGTATTGTTTTTGTCTTTTCCAGTTCTTCTCTACTGTGTTGTTTTATTAGTGTACTTGTCATTAGACTACTTCTCATTTTTCTATTCTACTCTGAAGTAATGCGTTGAAATGTTAAGCAAGATCTTTATTCAGAATAGATCCTGGTGGCTGCTCTTGTGACAGTGACAGAACACTTCAAGGAGTGTCTGCATTCTCAGGAATCTACATTTTTTGACGTGTGTGTGTGTGTGTATGTGTGTGTATGTGTTAGTCTTTGCTGCTATCCACAGGACAATCAGTCTATTCTGTTTCCTGCCTGCCGGCTGCACAGTTAGCCAGGCTTGATGTGAGAGGGTCACTGAATTAGTCAAATTCTAAAAGTCAAAATGTGCCTTAAGACCTGCCTCATGACAGTGCCACTGTTTACTTACTGACCTTCAGAGAGGTCAAGATTTGATGCTTTGCTCCTCTTCTCCTATGGCAATAGCCAGTAAGGATTCTTCTGAATTATTCTATCTATTCAATTTTTTTGTTGTATTGGATGAGAGATGGTTCCAAATGAAACACCTCAACTGATGAACTCCCAAATGGTCTGGGAGTTGATGTAAGCAAAGGTCAGTAGTCAATGCAGACTAAGTCCTTTCTTGGATGTGCTGGCTCTCCTGTAAATATGTGGGTTTCTTTGACAAGTAGATTTGAAACTGTTCACTGGAGAAAGAGCCTTGAAACACCTATCCTGTATCTTACAGCTGCCCAGTGAGATTGATACTCCACTACTCCTAGCTGTTGCAAACCTGAAGAGTCATTTGATCCCTTGTGTCCTACACAACACCTGCCAGCTTTGTTATCCCTGAGTAGCAGGAATAGGACTCTGACACTGAGTGTGAATGGCTTGTCTGTATTTTAAAATAAAATAGACAATACTTTTATACTTTTTTTTACTGTCTTGGCAAGAGTAACCTTGAACATCCTTGAACCATGGCAATTCTAATGTTACCCTTGCGTATGACTTCTGAGAGGTAGCAATTTTTCTCTGATCAGATGACTTTTTTGTTCCATGTAAGTTATCAGCTTGTTTGGCACTTCACAGATGGTAATTCAGGCTAGACCTCAATTATACAAGTTCTTTCCACGCCCCCTTCACTTGAAATCCTGACTCCTTGTATTTGTATATTGATTTGTATAGTCTTGTACAGTTCTGTACCAGCTCTGTATCAACTAGTCCTTTAACAAGTTGATTCCAATTAGTTCCCTTGATGAATGAAAGATTGCCTTTTGAAATTGAGAACTTCTTGCAAGGGGTATATGAATAAGTATAAATTATGCAGTAAAATCCAGCATGTCAGCCTCTTCACAGTAACCACCTGTACCTTGTACCTGCCTAAACCTTTACTAAAAGAAGAGTAAATTGATCTGACTTCACAGTATGACCATAAGTATGACTATTTTGCAAGTTTTCACTTCATTCCACCATAATTTGCATGTCAAGATTTAAATGTCTTTCTTCATTTAATATTCCAGTGTAATTAATTTTATTAACTCATAATTATATTCATTCCATACTGTGATGTTATTTGCTCATTGGATTGAGAGATATTTAATGTTGAATTTTGCAAAAACAGTCATTAGTATCTACATCTGTTACCACATTACTAATTCTACTATCTGTGTGTGAAAGAGGTTTTACAGCGACTTCTCAGAGCTAGAGAGAAGTTTGATAAGGGGATCCATGGTTACCCCTGAAAGAATTTCCTACCAAGGTCGTTGACATAGAAACCAAGAAAGAGAGAAGGATACATGAGAGAAACCTGCAACTCTCTATTCCAATAAGCACTTTGTTTGTCTCTTCTGACCAATGAGTAAAGTGTAAACTTAGGAGTTTTTTAACAATCTATAAAAAGCATGCATGCTAGAATAAAGACAGTTTTGAAGCCTTCTGAAAATGGAGCGTGTTGTTTTGTATTGTCTCCATCTCAACCATGACCATCTCAACTATGACATCTATGCATTGCAGCAACATAAAAAAATCCTAATATTTCTCAAATATTCAAATATATAACTTCAACTATTTCATATAGAGCTACGGAATAATTTATTACAACCAAATGTGGCATTAGAATACCACAAAAAGTCCTCAGGTTAAAGTAAAATGTTTATTGATTCTTTCCTAAAATTATATAAACCTGCAAAGATCTTTATCCCATTCTGTCTTGTTTCTTCAGTAGGTTGTTACAGTGTTTTTCACTCAATATAACCTTTATATTTCATTTTTGTTCCTGTAGAACAAAGGCTTTAAAAGTAGGAACGATGTTTATCATTCTATCACATTTTAGTTACTCCTTTAATAAACCCCTTCATGTCATGCAATATTTCAAATTCTTCAATGTTGTTCCCTGGAAGAACCATTTAACAAAGATGGAATTAATTTAACTACTGCTTTCAAAAAGATATAAATATCATTTTGGATGGTGTCTGGCAAACTACTCAGGGAAATCCATCACCCTTTGTTAATATTTTTCTACCAACTTTTCTCTCAGATTCGCCCTCAATTTCTGTAATCTTTGAGCCTTATGATGAGAAGGTAGTTGGAATATGCTTTTTCATTCATATCTCCTAAGTATGTGAGCTGCTGCCAAGTGAGGGGAGACTGGTTTATGTGTAGGTTTATCTGTAGTGAGTGTCAGGATTGCTAAAGCTGGACTTAAAGCTAGAATGAGAATAAGGCTAAGGAATTAGATTTCTTAACAAATTAGATTTCTACATGTGACCTCATCTTGTAGGTAAAGGAGTTGACTCTTATCAGGATTAGAGACCTCACTGAACTCGGGCTCAGCACGGTGTGGCTGTAATGATCAAACTGTGATTCCTTGCTAGGAGAGTAGCTTTAAATGGCAAAGAGTTTGGCTAACCCCCTTAGCAACATTGTTTAAGACCACTGAACTATCCTTTAAACTCTGCAATGGCTGTGCATAGGCAAAAAGGAAGGTGGCAAACAGAGATATCACCGTATAGCCGGAGTGTGCTGCAGGCATAATTAAACAATCTGCTCTCTATTGCCCTCGAGGGATATATTTATGAACATGGTATCTATATAAAGAAGATTAAATTAATCTGATTCTCAGGTTTTCTTTGCTTTGTGTATTCATCTACATCAGGAGCAAGTGCAGCATTCGGCTGAACCAAAGGAGCATTGTTCAAACCCAATTAGTACTCTAAAGGTGTGAAATTATAACAAAAGCACCAGAGCAAAACATTTAAGACAGTTTGAATGTGAAATAACACTAACCTGATGCTCAAGAGGTATCTTTCAGAGTGAAAGATCACTGGCCAACTCTGTGATTCAACTATAACATTATTCTATTTGTATTACAGGGAAGGCAGTTTAAAACACCCTTTTGGTGGCTAATGAATACTGGAACAATGTTCTTCATTACCACAAGGTGTCACTTTTACGACTCTTGGATGAATAACAAAGTTTAAAAGTAAAATATTCGATGGAATCATTCCCTGCTTTTTCCTGAAATTACTATGCTATTTTCTCTAGTTTGCTTATTACATCTGGTATGAAAATTGAATTAGCTACATATTAGATCTGAGCAGACATCTCATGAAGAATAATATGTGTAGTTTAGCATCTGTTTCTGCTTTTGAAATTTTAGGAGCAAACTACAACTTCCTTCCATTTGCTAATTATTTAGATTTTTATAATATTTGTGATATAATTAATATTACTCCAAATTTAAGTATTGCACACTGGCTGTTAGTTAAATACACTGTTAATATTTCTGCCCTTTAGCTAAGCACTTCTGCATTTATAGAAACATAGCTCAGAATATTTTTAGATATGGCTGTGACTACTCTTCTTTTAAAAAAAAAAAAATTCAGCAGAATCCTTTTTTAATTTACTCTCTCTACAAATTCACAGACTCACATACTCAGACTCACCTCGAGCTCACACAGAGCTGCCGCAGCCTCACCCCTGCTAGGCTACTGAATTCAGCAATCCCTGACAGTTGCAATGAAAAATGTGTGTGTCCTAAGCCATTGTGGGTCAGTAGAAACATCCCCATGAGCTTCAACAGACTTCAAATAAAATGTATCTGAAGTATTAAATAATTGCAGTTTATTTAAGATGATAGAAGAGCCTAAGTAATTTCTTAAGCAAACCTACCAATTAGTTGCATGATTTAAAACTTAAAATTTCAGTCTAAACCAGAAAGACAAATTAAAATTAATCACTATTGCTGTTGTTAGAAAACTGATAAAGGAAACAGGAAATATACAAAACTGTTTTCAGAGGACGTCTTGATCTTAAGTGGACTTGTTTCTGCGACTTTAATGGAAAAAAACCCAAATATTTAATTGTAAAGTTTTTTTTTCCTGTGATTTCTCACTTGAAAAAAAAAACCAAAAACAAAACAAAACAAAACAAAACAAAACAAAACCAACCAAACAAACAAAAACAAAAAAAAAACCCCAAAACAAAAAAACAAAAAACCAAAAAAAAACCCCAAAAAAACCCCAAAAAACAAAAAACAAGAACTGTTCTGAAGAATTTAAATGTTCCTGTTTTTACTATCAGCATAACTTATTAATCTTCTCACTGCATACTTTGTAAAATTATCAGCTACAGTGATAGTTTTAACAAATCACGTATATCTATAACATTTCTCATCAATTTTAATAAGCTGGTGTGATTTTATAATTGCCTTGTAATCACTAATATGGTAAATATCAGTGCTTTTCTACGTGGTAAATGCACTTCAATTACTTAAGAGAAAATTTACTGTGACATCCTCTTTTAGAAATCTGGAAAGCCTGTTCTTTCACTTATATAGAAGTAAAACCTGTTCATTACAATAAAACATTTAACTTTAAAAAAACCCACTATCATTTGTCTTGAGAGGTGCCATTTCAGAAAAATTTGTCCCCAAAATTGACTGAAGCCTTTGAGGTCAAATGCAGATTAAATGATACCAATCATAAAACATTTATGCATTTATAGTGCATGTTTTTAAATAAAACAAACCAAGGAGCATCTCTCAAATGAAAAGAGGCCACAAGAACTAAGAGGAAACTGGTTAAGTTGGTTTTGCTAATCACATATCTTGAATGCATTTTGGTATATTTTAAACCACTACTCCAGGGTGACTGAGATCCATAAATGCACTGACAAAGACTTTGGGGAAATGAAATTAAACTGACAGTTTTTCCTAAAGTGATCATCTAAATTTAACCACAAAGGTCATTTAGCAATATGCATATTTGCATAATGATACATAGCCTCAGACAACAGGCAACTAATTCATAGATGAGTAGCTGGTTTCAAAATCTGGCTGACAAAGTAACTACTTCTAACAGATTAAGCTATGCGTTCTAGAAAGAAAAGTAATTGCTCTTATTCTGCTGTTATTTCTCTTCTTTTTAACAAGAGAAGTTACATTTTTTTTTTAAGAACCATGATGGTTTGTGTGAGGTGTTGCTGGTGAGAAACTGATAGTAAGTCTCAGACTACACCGTGTGAAACTGTCTTTGAAAGGTCACAACCTTTTAATATTTCTGCAATACAAACACTCTGTTCCTGTAGGATCCAATGCACAGCGTTAGCATATTATATATTACCAACAAATGCAAAACCAGTAAATTGGTGGATTAAACCAGTGTGTGCTGAAATTCCTCACTTATATGAGAAACTTATTACATATATGTTACATATTTCACAGGGTTATTTTGGAGTAGATGGAGTGTGATTCTTGGACCAAATGTCTGTGATCCTAGAGCTATGAAGCCACAAGGCATTGTTACCAAACATTGAGAAAATTATCACAAAATGTCTTAGCTTATCAAAATTTGCAAAAGTGCTGTTGTATCTTAGCTTTGATGAAGTTCATTGGAGAAGTACAGGACCTACTGATTAAAATTCAAGCAGGTGTGTCAACCTTTCCTGGGATGAAAGTGTCCAGATCCTTGGTTGTAATTCAGAGCAATATACACTTCAGACCCAGTTACCCATTTACAACAATAGACAGGCAAGGAAGAGATAATTGGATACTATCCTGTAACATACTTCTATATTAAAATTTCCAAATGATTTTTTAATTATTGTGCTCTAACTTTGTGAATAGAACTGTCTGACTAATCCTTTCTTTTTTAAATGAAAGGAAAACAAATATAAACCCACTAACCTTCTCTCAATGAGCCACAGTGGAAATTGCTATTGTACAAAAAAACTCACGAAATATTTTTGATTCATTTGTTTCTGTATAGTTTTTTTTACTAAGTGGAAACATGAATAGGATCTATTAATTCAGGTTGCCATTTTTAACTTATAATAGAAAAAATTAGAATCAGAACTTCTTCAAAAATACATAATAGCTTTAGTTCTTTCAGATGTGAAGAAACAACAGTCCATATTTGAACACTGACATTTTTCATAACTTATATCAATCATGTATCTGTGGGAAAAAGGAGGCACCTCAGTAACTCTAGATTGCATGGGTAATTCAGGAAAAAATTAAAGAAAACAATTAATGGTCGGGAAGATGTGATTTGGATATTTAGGAACATGTGTGTCTTTGCTCAACAATTACAAAGGATGAGGTAGAAATATGGAGATTTAAAATCTCTAAAGCCAGGAATTTAAACAGTGTTATTATTACTTGGGGTGTATCACCAGGGTTAGAAATAATAGCTCAAAACTTCAGAGATAAATTTTGACTTACTAGATATGTAAAAATATTTTGTCAATAAAATATCAAGCAAATTACTTTTTTTAACCCATGTATTCAGTCATATTGTCAACTGGAAAACTGGCAGCTGTTGTTCCCAGCAAACACCATTTCCATTATCTGACATATCCATGGTTTCTGCTGATGGTGAGAACTATCTTTTAGGGCAATCTTGTATCCTTTGAAGGATGAACTCATATCAGCTCTCTATTTAGCACTTTTAATATTTATGTCTATCCTTTTTCCTTCCTTAGGATAAATTTTATCTATTCTGTTGATAGTAAAGAATAAAAGGAGTCCATGGTGGTTGTTTACCTTCTCAAGCAAATGTGTCCATTAAAGTTTTTTCAGCTGTATTCCTGTTGTCAGTGAAGTTAGATGTAAGCCAAGTACAGGCTGATGGTTCAGACCTACTCCTCTACTACTTTGTTTAAATAGCAGCCCAATGCTGTCATCTGGTGCTTCTCTTCATCCCTTCGTGCAGAGAATTCAGTCAGGCTTTGATGTGCTTCAGATATGAAGGGCAGAGTAAATGGGGTTTTCTTCCATTTTAATACCTGTAAATTAAAACACACTATTTAAAATACATTCATTAATTTAGCTGCATTTGTTCTCAAATAATTATTGAGCCTGGGATTAGAATTCTAATGAATCTATGTTAGATTCATTGGAATGAATGCCAGTATTTCTACCATACGGAGCAGTTGCCCATATTTAGCTCTCTGCTGTGAGGATCAGGTTCTCTGACATTCACCACACAATCTATACAGACACTACACAGGGAAGCATATAACATTCAAATCTATATCAGTGTGACTTAGCCACAATGGCTTCAATTTTTTTTCCCTTCAAATGTTAATTTACATCCTCATCCCCTCCCTCAATTTGTTTCTTGCAGCAAGGATCAAAGAGGTTTTACAAGACTGCAAATATAAAATATTCACCACTAAACCATAATCCTTGCTCATCTGTGTGATATAAACTCTTCCAATTAAATGAAAAATTCAGTGTCAAGATCTTTCCTTCCTCTTCCAGCAAATGATTTACACAGGAGTTTACATACTTGTCTGTGGCTTTACTGGCACTGCAGGAATAATGTGCTTATAAAAGTTGTTGCACTGGCATGTAAATGCTGCAAACAGGGAGCAGCTGATAAAAAAAAGCATAAATTAGAAAGACCCGACAGCTTTTTTTCTTACATCTTTCTCAGCGATTCTTATTTTAGAACAAGTTCTAATAGGATAAATGCTTTTCTTGAACTTAAGATTGTAACAGGTGCTCTCTGCTCAGGCTTGTTAAGTCTCACAGCATAGACAGATTCTTGGTTATGAGCAAACTAGGACATCTGAACCTGAGCAAGCAAAACAGTTTTATATAACCAATCTGTTGATTCCATCAAAAGCAGAAATAATTTTATCATATAGTGAGAATGAAATTACAAAAGGTAAATGTGGATTTTACTCCATTAAATTTTGTGAGAGCAGATCTATATGCACTAAATCTTAATGTTGGCAGCATGAAGAAATAAACATGAGCTTTAACAGGAAAGGAGGATTTCAGTTAGTAAATCTCTTAAAGCACTTTAGAGGCATGCACAAGATAAGAGGAATGCTCTTTTGAAATACAATAAAAAGCTGTTATAATAATAATCTATATTAATATTGAGACAGGAAACTCTACCTTGAAAAATATAAAATAGATCAAAATATATATTACAGTGTAAATGATATTTGTAATCCTAATATGAGCGCCACAAAGAAGAGTATAATGCCACTTACTCAATTTCAAACCTCATTAAGTGTGTGTTACATTCACTGAAGTCAATGGCAACAGTCAGATATTTACTTATAACTCACAGTATCTTTGAATTTCACTTGCTTTTAATTTCTTGCTTGCTTGTGTTGTAATTCTGCCATTAACGAAAAATTTTGGTGACTACTGAATTAATCCATAAAGTATTATGTACTGTATTTCATATCCAACAGATAAAAACCAGTCACTGGAATTACAATCCACAGCATTCACACCCAAATTTTCAAAATCCCTGTCTCACAGGAATTATTTCACTTTGTTATTTGTTCTTTTAAGTATTAGATTTCTTTGTCTCTTATCCAAGAAGAATACCTTTGACAACAGACAACTTATTACTCCTGATGATTAATATAAATAATTGCTAGACAGGTGATTGAGTGTGAGTTAATTATGATTTATCAGTAAGCAATATTTAGATGAGATATACAAAGAGTTCTTGGAAGACCGGACAGCAAATTGTCAAAGTAGATAAAAAAAACCAAACCATAAGTCTAAACTGCTACAAATAATTTTGCATTCCTCTTTTACAGTAACTTCAGTTTCCTTTTTCATGTTTAATTTAGTACCATAGGTGTTTTTGTTTTAATCTCCAACAGATAGAATTCCTGTTACATGTTTGAAATGCCTCCCTCATTGGTTTGCATTTAAGCCATCTCTTCTGTCTCTGATTCTACAAAAGAGGTAGAAATTTTCAAATTTTTTGGTTTTTGTTTTTTCAATCTTTTATCACCATTTCTTCAACACATTTTTTTCCTGTTCATTTATCTGGATTTTGCAGCAGGGAACTTACTTTAAGTATTTTAAGTGGAAATTATATACTGTGTCTGGAGCAGGATGTTAACCCCTTCCACATTTTGCTGTTGCTATTCTGCATTTATTGAACTTCCACCATTAGCAAGTGCAACAGCAATGAACATATCTGAAGTCAACTTACATGACCTATTACTCTTTCATTTATTGCTCAAATATATAAATTGAAAAACTCTGGACAAAAAGAAGACAATGTGTGGTGAGCCCTTGCAGGTTCAGGCATTGGAGACAGACAAACTTGAAAAATATATGTGATAAAGCAGCAAAATGGCACAGAGGAGAGAAAGCAATGAAAGTCTTCCTGAGGAAAGGCAGGTTTAAAAGTTTCCAACATATCAATCAGCACAGATATTTCTGATCTCTTCCTGAAATACTGCTGGCAAATAGTTCATAGAAGTCAGAACATCTTCCTCTATGTGGAGCCCTCTATATGTGTTGAAAAGCAGACTCCAAACTTGTTTGAAAGGAAAGTAAAAATTCATTAAGAATCATATAGATGCAGAGAAAAAGTCTTAGGGAAAGGGATATTAAATTATGATGTATTGCATTGCTTTCACAAATAGCTAAAATTCATATAATCAAAAATGAAAGCTGCATTGCACAAAATGTTGTTTACTGATTAAAAGCCATTATATTTGCTGTTATATTGAGATTATTTATGACAAGACTGATTAGGAGAACAGTTCTACCCACTGATTTACAGAAGATAAATGGTATCATTATGAACATATAATTTTATTTCATATAAAGTAAGCCAGAGAATATCTACCTATTATTGTGTAGATTAATGATAATACAAATAGCCTTTGATCAAAAAGAATTAACTAAATATCATGGTTGGACAATCTTTTCCATCAACCAGTTTATTGGGTAATTTTCATCTTATGTCTATTCAAGTTAATAAAGTGGAAACTCACTTCTGAAGTTGATCAGAACTTGCAGTCAGCCTTGGAAACCTAGTTTGTCATTACTTCAACCTATGTTAATGTTTGTTTATGAACTGCAACCCCAACTTTTACAGATGGCGTGATACCCTCTGTGGTAATACCCTCTGCAGGTGGAACTGGACATCAGCACAATTTCTCCAGCCTTGGGCTAGGAAGTCTCCCAAATGAAGGAGGAACAGGAAAGTATTGCCTAAATGTGCAAGAAAACTTTGAAATGCTGTATACATTTCACATCACAAAATGCTTATATCAGTGTACATTTATTAAAAACAATAGATTTATGCTGTATTGAAGGAGAGCTAGAGTTTCAGCAATTTCATTTAAACAGGCAGCATACTCGGAAATAAACTGTCGTCTACTCCACTAAAAACACTAGGAGAGTAGCAGTATTAGTGATTAAATATAATCTCATGTCTGATTGAAACCTGCAACAGAGAACATGCCACTGTGTGTTTCAGGTGTGTGAGGCTTCAGAAGATTATTCTAATGCTGTATTTCCTGGGACACAATTAAAACCTAATTGAAGTTTTTGAAAGTGAACTGTTTCATTTCTGAATTTTCCCAGAGTTACTTTTAGTTTTTCAGTACTTTTTTCCCTATAGAAAATGTTAGCACATACTACAAACAACACTTTGTCAAAGCTTAACACATCAGCTTAAATCTTCTTCCTTTAAAATTGTTATTTAGAGGATCAGCATCAATAAGGTGCTATCCTATGGGACACCTGAGCTGGATTCATCTATGGAGAAACCTTCAACTGATCAATTCAATATCTACTTTTCCCTCAGCTACAGATGAGATTAGCAGCTGACCATAGAAAAATGTATTTAGTGGCATTTGAAGGTTAACATTCAGACTAGGCAATGTTTTTCTGGGCTTTTCAAATAGAAGAAGCAAAATATGATTTAACTAAAGCAGAGCCTTTCACTGGAGACCTGTCCTAGAAGTCAGCATCATGGATCCCACATGTCAGGACAGATAAACCCTCATCTGTACTGCAAGTTCTGAATCTGTTCTTTCTTCCCAAGGCACATGTCAGATTTCAGATCCCATGAGCTAACTTCTGTGTACCTGCCCATATCCACTACCTGTTCCCATATGAATTTTAGCCCTTTCTAATCCTCCTTCCCTATTTTCAGTGGGCCTGCTTCTCATCAAATGTACCAACATAAAGCTATTAAATACCACTTATGCATTCTGTTAAACTCATGATTCCTGCTGTGTTTCTGCCTCTCTGGAGATGTACACAGGCTGCACTGCTCAGAACAATATGAGGCTCTGCAATTTTCTATGCCTACATTTCAAATGAGATGCTGAACCAATATAATAGATTGCTTCTAACCAAAAAAAGCACTGTATTCCCTCGTCTTTTCCAGGTTCTCATCCAGCTCCAAGGTGATCTCATGCTGTTACCTCCTAGTTTATCTATATATCTATATATCTAGTATATCTTTGCCAACTGGACAAAGAAATAGATCCAGTCAATTGACAGTGGGACAGGAGAGGTTGGTGTGAGCTTCCTGGGTTGTCATCAGCGAACCCTTAGATCAGCTGGGCCAGTCATAAATACTGACACCAAGAAAACAAGTTTATTTTTCAGTTTCTCCTTGGCTCTTGTATTATCTGTGCCCATTGTCTCTTTTCCTGTCACTGGACATTGCTGAGAATTTACATCTTACCATTTGGTATTAATAACATTCATAGAATCTGGTTGGTTAATTGCATGGTCTGTCTTGCCATATTGTTGTGTGACTTTTCTTGCCAACACAGTTCCTTTTTACACCTAAATGTTGATTCTCAAAAGTCTTACCCCACAAAAATCACACTTTCTTTTACTATGGAAAAAAATAGAATGGTTTGCTACTCACGCTTCCTAGATGTTTATTCACAAAGGATATCAGTAATTCAATAAAAGGCTTTTAGGAAAGAAAAATCACTGTTGTCAAAGGCATAGGCCATTTAAGTGTGATAGAAATATTTTACAAGTTTGAATAAACCAAATTTCCTTTTGCATGCTTGGTTTGACACCTCCTTTACAGGTTATTCTCCTATGTTTTCCCTTTATAGAGAGCTGTGTATCAAAAATTTCAATACTTTTTGTCCTATAACTGCTCTTCCAACATGACATCTTCTAGTTTCATAATAATTGAATTTGATCAGATGTTTTTAGTTACACCACTTTTTTCCTGAACTGTATATGTGGCTACATCTGTATCTCAGGAGATAGTTATTTTGTTCAAGAGACCATATGCTTATTTTTCTTTATTTTCTTCAATGACACCTTTAAGATAGGCTAAAGATGGACAGACAGACAAATACACAATTTGACAACTGTATGCATGATGCTCATCTATTACAGCATTCTGCAGAAGAACAGAAAATGAAAAGTTCTTCCCAATAACTATGAAAATCTGTCAAAGGGACAGTTTTATACTGAGATGATTGGGCAGATGCCAGACAAAAATAGTACTATAAATTACACAGTGACTCTGGCTTTTAAGCTGCCTGGATTTTACACTCAAAAGATCAGTCCCTTACACAAATTCAAGTTCTTCTATGTGTATTTACAATGGAAAATTGAAATTTTTGCACCATTGAGGCTGCATAAACAATAGAAAGAAAAAAGGTTTTAATAACATCACTTAGCTTAACTGTGTAGCCATTGAGTATTTTGTTTAGTTTGATGCATGTCTTTGATCTCTTCATTGGCACAGATCCCTAGCAAAATATTTCACCTCCAGATGATACTCTGAACTCCAAAGGCATGAACTGACAATGATAACAAAATAGAGAGTCAGATGATAATGGAAAATAGTCTGTGGTACCATCTAATGGGAACTCCTTCTCCTGGGAGTCACAGAATCTATGCATTTTCTGGAAAAGGAGAAGAAAGTTTTTCCTTACAAAAGAATAAGAGCAAAATTATGTTTTAATTAAAGCAATGCAGGAACCTCACTTGTAAGGGTTACTGGTCATACATGATCCGAGCCTCTTGCATCTATGCTTACCCATATAAGTATGATCTCCTTTTACATGAGCAGAGGGATTCCCTCTGCTTTCATCTTTTTCTTCAACATACACTTTGGTTTACAAATCTGAGCTATCACATTTCTTCTCCTTCTTTCACAATAATGCAGCTGTCGCTCAAGACAGAATATTTGTATGAAAAAAAATAAAAGCAACACTATTGCAATATGCTGGTTGACATAATAAGTATTTATGCACAGCCAGCAATGATGATTAATTTGAAAAAATTAATATGACCCACACCTTGCACTTTGTATCTTACCTCAGTGATATCAAAAACTAAAATATTTTGTACTTCTTATCAGCAAAGAAATTAAGAACAAATAAAGACACATTATTTTATACAGTGACACTTACAACCCAAATATATTCTACTTTTAGATTTAATCAGTGGAATTTCTTCCCAAAGTTTTAGTTTTCCCAAGCTCACCCTAAATCATGATTTTTGTTTTACCCTATGAAAGTTTTTTTTTTTTTTTAACTATGAAAGTTTTACCCTATGAAAGATTTTTATTTTATTCTATGAAAGTGTAGCCAATTTTTTTTTTTTTTTTTTGAGGAAGGGAAGCAATGTGTGAAATCTATCTTCTTTGTAAAGCTGTGTAAGTGACCATGTTTGAACCCAGAGATCAGTTTTCTGGGCTTTTTCCAGACAATGCAGTGGCACTAATATGTAATTCATCCAGAACAGCTTTTGTTTTTAGCTATGTGTGACATTGTGCTCTTTCTGCAAATACACATGTGCAAATTTTTGCAAAGCAGCAATACCCTCTTCAGCTGGAATGCTCAAACATCCTAGCAACCTTTCATTTCAAGATCTTGACTGACTTAATTGTTTTCATATGTACACCATCAACTGCTCCATTTCTGAGAAATGTGCTTGTGGCTTGTAGAACTGATTAGAAAGCTATCCACATGCACGACATCCACATATGTACCACTTAATACTTCATGTGCTAAATTAAAGACATGATATGAAATAACCTCATGACTCCTCATGACTTATGCATAAAAATGCATGTACAGTTTAAGACAGGCTGGACAGAAACTTTTTTATCTGTGATTGTAGCAAGAGATCACTGGGACAGGGTTCCCATTCTGCTCCCTTATTCTCTGATAGTGGGTTGCCAAGATTGCTTCAAAGAAAGGAAAGAGGTGGGGAAAATAATCTTCATGTCAATGAATTCAGGTGTGCATTCATGGGAAGAATGGATTCCAGACAATTATTTGTATGTTTATAAAGGCAAGTACACATACCTGGGAGGGATGGACTCCTTAGGGAGCTTGTTATCTGACTCAACTGACACTGTGGAAAGATGTTTCTTGGTGGAGCCTGTGGGAGCACCACATCCAGCATCAGCTTAACTCTTAACTGCAGACAGACAGCTTTCCAACAGAAGAAATTTTCCTTTTGTTAGGATAAACTTTACTAGATTTCTCAAAAATATATTAATAATTTTTCTTGGCACCTGTAAAGTTATTTTTATTGGATGATTCCTGACAAATTGAAAGGATGATTTCACCATGAAAAGGAGGTGCTCATAAGAAAGACATATAATTATGCAAAAAAATTGAGCCTGCTGATCTTTTCAGGCTTTCTGAACAGCATGTTAAGTGGAAATTAATTTGTATAAGTGTATATTTTATTTTATTTGCAAAAAGCATTAAAATGTGGAAAACATTTGGGTTTAAGTATTGAAGCTTGGCATCTTTGGTATTCTGCTTTTGTGTTATGCTGGCTTTAGAACAGATCTTGAGACAGCAATAACTAATATTCATATCAGCTGATCCCTAGAGATCAACTGTGGCTTCCATTGCATAAATGATGATTATCTTCATTAGCGGCTTGTTTAATTTTACAATTCCTTGCTTTTTTTACAGTGGTTTTAGGTAAGAAGAATGGAGATGGAAAAGTGAAGCACTGAAAAATAGCTCTCAGGAAAATGCTGCCATTCTAGGTGCATACAAGGAGGTAGAATTTAGTCTCCATTAACTTGTAAACACTTCATGCAGTTGTGCTACCAATTTTGTACATGTTTGCTCTAACAAGAACATGTTGAAGAGTTCAGTGGAATGTTTATGCACTAAGCTTCAGAGGATTGCATCTGACAATCAACCATGGTGTGACAGGGGCTTTTTCATTAGTGACAGAATAACTGTGGCTTGTGAAACCAGGCTTGGGGCCACTATTAGAATTATATGTATGTACAAAGATCTCTTCAAGCCCTTTATGACTATTATTTGGAATATGTACTAATAATACTTTTACAAATCTATTTATTTAGTCAGATACCAACCTGCCTGAACAATCTGCTGTCTTTTTATTTAAAAATGAACAGATTTTGTTCGTTCTGCATTATGGGACTATAACAGATCCCATTTGAAAACCAGTGTGGGCACTCTGCCCAGGCTGAGGTAGAATTGGTTGGCATTTAGAGATTACTCAATCAGAACATTTTATTTAAAGTTTACATATAAATTTACTAGTGTAATTTTCTGCATAGTTTCACATAAACATTTTGACTGTTTCAAGAACAGATTTGGATTACTCTGAAACCCCAAGTGCAAGCTGATAAATGCCTAGTTACTGTTATACTCCACTTAGTATTCCAACACAGACAAACTGAAATATATGAATGTACTTTTCAGTTGCCTTTCTGTATGTATGACAAGAACTCTTTAATAAAGATTCTCTGACTTACCATATTCCTACCTCGCCATCCATGTGAAAGTATTCACAAAATAGTCTCCCACTTGAGGGGCAATCCCTGTCTGCAAATGACATAATTAAGATTTCATCCCAGGTCCTCTTCTCTGCCTCACTTCCAACCTTTATCATAATTGTGAAAGGTGGGAAGCTCTTCTCTCTTTTGCATCAGATTGGAACACACAAATTATTGCTTTCCCTGTATTCAAAAAAAAGCAGCTGCAGTGATTTTTATTACTTACTGATTATGGTCTTCTCCAAAGGAGAAGTTTCAGCTGTGACATAGAGGTATAAAGTAACTACAAATTCTGTTCTGCACAAGATTTTTAGTTAAATCATAATGACCTAATTAAGAGACTGAAGATAAAGAAAAGCATTGTCTGGAAAAATTGAAATCCTTAGAAAAATTTCTTTCAGAGTTGGCATTAAAAAGATTTGGAGAAGGAATCTGTTCCTTCTCCAAAATAACATTAAGAATTTGAGGGAGAGGGACTGTTGGGATATCAACAATCAGTTGGCTGATCAGTCTGGCTGGTTTAAAAGAAGCAGAACTTCTATACTATATACTATAAAGCAAAAAAACAAAGAGGATGGAATTTATACTACCTCATTTCTGTGAAAACACAGAAAAAAACCTGCCCCATATTCAAATATGATACCCTTGCAAGAGGCTAAGGATGCATTTACATTAATGTTTTAGCTTGCATCCTTTTCAATGTACTGATGATCAACACACGCATGTTTTTAGGTTACAATGTGGAGTGCACTTGGAGCAAATAAATACTTTTCTGTTAGTTGAAATGGGAGCACAAGATCTGATCCAGGTGCTTACTTACTGCATTCCAACCATTCACTGCATGGATCAGACTAAAGCTAGTTGAAAAAAAAAACATTTTAGTATGCATATGAGGTCCTCGCCATCAGCTGTTTCGCTTTGCAAATCTCCTCTTGTAGCAGAATTGGTGCTAATACAGATGGAACCAGGATGAGAAAGGTCAGGCCAACTTCACAACTTCAGTTCTCCAAAAAGCTTTGTTATTCACATTTACTTTTTGGAGGAAAAAAAAACAAAACAAAACAAAAAAACAAAACAAAAAACCAAAACAACAACAAAAAAAAACCCCAAAAAAACCAAAAAAAAAACTATTCCAAATCTCACAGCCTTTAAAAATTGTCACTGAATCGTTGAATCTGAGATGTGCAGTTGATATTATTCTGTTTTGTCTATTTAGAAACTGGAGCTGAGTTAACTGGCTCATTAACATCATGCAGGCATTTTTGTGTCTGAGCTGAGAGTTAACCTGCTTCTTCCAATTCCCACTCATATATACAAAGAAAGGTGACTTTACCATAACTTTAGAGAATTGAAACTCCAGTATGAAAAACATGCTTGTTCTCAGAAATATTTACATATCTTGTATCAGTAAGGCAAAAGCATTTCTGCTCTGCAAAAAAAAAAAAAAAAAAAAAAAAAAAAAAAAATTAGGTTAACCCCTGGAAAAGCCCCCTGACTTTTTTTCTCTTCTTTTTTNATAGATTTTTGCCTCAAATACATGTACAGATCTAAAAAATTTAGAAAATGGACCACTAAGTATAATGACATAGTAATATTGTAATTCTCCAGGAAGGAAGTAAGACACAGGTAGTATTCTTTCCTTCCTGGTCCCAGAGGTTTTAGATTCTCCACAGCCCAAGGAGATTCATACTCATCCATTACCATGGAGCTGTTTTACCCTCAGAGTTGCATCCTTCCAAGACAGTAAGCCCTGTTCATGTGGTTGCAAGAATGGCTGCCTATTCTAAGGAGTGATTTTGGAAGTTTTGTAGGAGTAGGGGTGTTATCTCAAAATCCCTTCTGCTCTTCAGAGAACAGTAGGGCTTCAAACACACTTTTTTGTGCTTTTTCTTCTGACTAGTTATAAGAGGCAGCATGCATGTTTTCCTCTTCTGCCAAGAGACCATCCCTAGGTGCCTAGCTCACCACATTTGAAAGCTTCACCAGTTAACAGAAGGAATAAATAATTCTAGAGGTCAAGATCCTGAAAGGTGTGCCCTGTAATGTACAAAGCATAGCTAAGTATAAATCTTTCCTTCAGAATTTTCAGGAATCAGACCAATTACATTTTTAGCTCTACTTTGTGTGTTGAAATAATGACAAAAGGATTTCAAATAGCAATTACCCAATGGGAATGCACTGTTGTTTTGTTCTTTTGAGATTTTTTAAGCTTTTTGATGTTTACATTCTTGTAATGGAGTTTCTCACACACTTTCATGTAAATAATGACTGTTTGTATTCTTCTACGTAGGAGGAGAAGTTTGATAGACTGTTAGTCTGACCAGTGTGGTTGGAAAGGTGGCAATGCCATCCTCCAATCCACTGTCACTTTTGGAATTCTATAAATGTTGGGGTCTGAACAATAAAGTGGTCTTTTCCTGTTCCTGTTCAGATGCTGGAACATCATGTGTGAGTGTGTTATTTTTGTGTCACAGCCGTGACAATGCACTCTACTGTCCCTTTTGGCATAACATAGAAAATCTGGCATTATGGCTTCACATGTAATAACAAACCCATTTCACTTACAGTCAGTGTCAGGGATTAAATAAAGTTACCCAATGCAATGGGGTACTTATTTTACTGATTCATTGTCTCCACTAGCATTCAGAAGAATGCCAGTCTTTTAACAAAAGACAACACTTTTCTTCTGCACTAAAAGATTGTTTATACAAATCTCTATTCATTGATTCACAGATTTTTTTGAACATGCTTCATTATAAGACCTGCCAGTATGATGCTAAGGTATCAACATTTCATATGAGTCATTTCTTCTTATTTCTTTCAGAAAAGAAAAAGAAAACCTGACTGGTTAAAATTTCCTAGTGTGCTCCAAGAGTCACAGAATAGAAGACTTTCAACAGCACAAAATAAAGTTCAAAACCTGAAGTGATTTTGGTCTTAACTTAGAGTCTTAATTTAGTGTGGTGAACTTGGCTTCTGACTCCTTGAGTGCATTCTATAACCCTAAGAGACCTATGGACATGCTTTAAAATACATCATGTATCAGCTGAGGCAGCCAAAACCAATCCTGAGGAGATATTTCTTAAATCCTGCCATTTTTGGGGCAGGTCCTGGTTATATCTATCTTTGAGCAGGCCTTAAAGTCTGTATTTCAGGATACAGCTCTTGCAAAATCAGTCACTGTGCCCAGAGGATTCATCTAAGGACAATCATCCATCTAATTTCAACTCCTTACAGGAAGTAAGGATGTTGTTTCATTACTCTCACGTAATGAAACATTCCAACCTTCTGGTAAGGTTTTCTAAGTAACTTTGTTTAATCCCAGTGGCTAAGTGCAGATTTTGCGTTGAAGTGGGAAGCAGGTTTAAACACAATCTGCATAGACAGCAGATGACTTGAAAAGTAGAATCCAGCCTCTCTGCCCATAATTAGGGTCAGCTTTTACCTTAAACCAAACTGGCAGAACTGTTCAAACCTCACTGACATTTTTGTCATTATGTACTGTCATGAACAACGAGGTAATTGTAATATGAACACAGTGTGTAGAATGGGGAGCAGTGTAGTGTGGGTGGGATTTGTCACATGTAGCAGGTTTCCATGACCCTTTTTTCATAAATGTTCATGTTAGTAGTGTTTGTACTAATGCAGTAGACAGCTCTTGAGCAAAGTCAATCATAGTGTGAATTTCTCTAGTAGTACAAGCTACATAATAATAACAACAAAAACCAAAATAAAGCATAACAAAAACCATAACAAAACAAAAACAAAAATAAAAACCAGAGGGATATGTAAGAAAAATTTACAAATGTTTTCGATTTCCTAAAGTATAGCAAGAATCTTTTTGTTTCTTTGGTACTATTTGGATAGCAAATACCCTAAACTCTTCATGTTTTCTATTTTATTGTTCTCCTAATTCTCAATACATTATTCACAAGCATGTATAAACACAAACTTACTTCAGAATAATCCATGGAGGTCCCCAGAAACTACACAGCACTAGAGCTGCTACTGATTTAGTCCCTGGATGGAGCATGGAATTTGACCATTGAATGGCTCAGTGTACAGTTAAGTTTCTTTCTTAAAGAAAGAAAAGGTCAGAAAATACAGATGTAAAATAGTCAGAGAGGGTCTATGAGAGGCAAATAGTGGACATGAGAATTATTCTTCCCTGTGAGGAAGAGAGGAAGGCAAAGAGTGTCTTGTCTAAGGGTCAGTTTAAAATTGAGAGGAAGGAAAGCCCAGAGCTATGAAGGAAATAATAATAGAGAATAGCTGTCAAAGGAAATTAAGCATTTTAAAATAACTATCATTTTGTTTCTAGATGAGTCAAAGGGCCTTGGCTCCCTGTAGTGCAGCCTAGGGTAAAGGATGAAGATTAAAGAGAGTGTATGCTTGGAGCTACATACAAGGCTGGGAACTGGAAAGAATTATGTACAAACAGCCAAGGGCTGATGCTAGAACTTTCCAGTGGAGAGTTTGGTTCCCAGAGGGAGAGGAGTGCCCTGGGGTATGATAACTTATATTTGTTTAGAGATGGGGTTCAGAGCAAAAGAGAGCTCATAACTACAGCTAATGGGACTTTGGAGAGGGTCTGCCAGAAGAAATATCACTGAGAAATGTTTGGCCTTGCAGAGGGCAAAGGTACCTTGCCCAAATTTCAGTGTAGCAATTGGATGCAGGGAAAGAATAAACCCAGAACTGACATTTTCAGGGGGGTTATATAATGCTTTTTAATGTAAGCTAAGGGTTGATTCTCATATTCTTTTGTGACTGTATCTTCTCTAGACAAGATAATCTATAAAGGACATTTTGTTGCTGGACATTTTGTTGTGCCACTGGGCCAAGGGAACTAGCACAAATATCTGAAAACTTTCATAGCAGCAAATGATGTACATCCAACTGAGAATGGAGATGGAATTGAGTAGGCAGATACTGGTTTTAATAACTTGAGGAGAATGTTACTCCAGTTTAAAGTAGAAAAAAAACCATTATATATAAATTTTGCTTATTTCTTGGTTAAAATGTTAGACTGACATATCTGCAGAAGATATTTCTGGGCCTTCAAATTCTGGCTCTGTAGCAATATGGTAAGTTTGGAAAGCAAGAAAACAAAACAGCAAAATAATATCAGTAACTAAAGAACACCTCATTAAGATAGTGGTGTGAAAAAGAAGAGTAATTTTGTAGTTAAATTGCAGCAGGATTACACAGGCTTCTTCTGTTACCCCAGCAATAAGATAGATGAGGTCATATTTGTAGGAAGGAGAAATGGCATGGGTTTTCTCTGTGGTAGAGCAGGAGTGCTGAAAATAACACAGTGGATCTGACCACCACCTGATTAATCTACAACCATTTCTGAGAAATAAGAAAGGCTTTAGGTAACCATACATTTTGTGAATAGACTATTTTACCTTAACTGTATAGAACACTGTCTGGGAGTATTCCAAGGAAATTTTTTTCTTGAACTATAATACAATTTGCAATACTGATGAATCACTATTTTAAATCCTTTTTCCCTGGTGATTTTTTAGAGAAAAAACAGATAACCATTACAGTTTCTTTCCCCACTATCAACACATCTTTTTCTTATATATTGCATTATTTCAGGGAGCTTTGCTACTACCATCTGAACATCACTGTATTTCTAATTAATTTTGTTCTGTCTTTTAAAAGTGATGTTTTGCTGCATAGAGACAGTGATAAATTTTAGACCACAACTGCTGGGAGTTTAGGAAATTACTTTATTGGTAACAACTTGGCAGTACGAATCCCTGAATCAATAGTAAAGTGACTCATGAGTCTCGACTTTGTCTTTGGAAAGGCAGTGCAGACTGTTAATTTCTTGGTGCTGCAGGTTGGGAGTGCTCATGCATATGGAAAGGACATTCAGGCACACATGAGCACACTCACAATGAAAGCATAACACTTTAGCCTTATCCAGAACCTAGAAGTGATATTAATTAAATTTAGCTATACAAATATCTATATGTTCTTTTAATAGTAAATAGGCAATAAATTAGTAGGAAGGACTACTCTTTATTACTCTTTCTGTATCTGAATTCAAAAGGCTGCTTAATGCAGCAACTTTGTGCTTTGTTTTGCTTCTGGTTCAACTGAAGAATGGAAATTCATGAGAAAAATCTTTTTCAGCAAAACCTTTTTCATGAGAAAAACCTTTTTCAGAAAAAAGCATTTTTCTGTTTTCTACCAGGAATGCCAGCTAAGTACTAGTATTCAGGAATGGACAGAGGAAAAATATGATACTTTATACTCTCAGAAAAGATACAGATTAACTTTACCTACAATGTAAGAAGTAATCACTGTTACCTTTTGGGTTTACTTCAACGGTTTGGGGTTAAAAATGTAATATTTGATTATATGCATTTTTGTCATTCTTTAATTGACAAAGCAGTTGTGTAGCTTCAAACTCTGGAGATGTAGCTAAATAAAATTTAAAACATTAATACATGAATCTTAGCATTTATTTTACTCATCTACTCACAATGATTTACAGTTTCAATAAATTTAATGAAAATGGGGTAGCTACTGAAATTTTATCAGTGAAATCAAAGCAAATTCAGGTAGATACTGGAAATTCCACTTCCAGATCAAGGAATGTATGAGAAAAATACCAAATTAGACCACAGATTCTTATGTAGGCTATATTATTCAAGTCTTTAGAAATGATACTTTACATTGTGATACTATGAAAAACCTACAAGTGATAATTTTAAAGCAACAAAGATCTATATGTAATTCAATGTAATGTAATTTAATGAAAGTATTCTTTTCAGACTGAAGACCAAGAATAAAGAAATAAATTAATCAGTTCTCATTTATTACATTTTGAATTTTCTCCTGAAAGAATATTTCTAAAAGCTTTTTTATATCTTTTGGGCTCCAACTGAATTTTCTTTGGGTCATGAATGTGAAGGTTAATAGAACTTTCATAATTTGTTAATACTTGCACACCTTCTAGTTTGACAAAAGTGAAGAAAATCTTTGCTTAGAATAATCTGCAGACAGCAGTATTTTTCAAACACTATCCAAGCGACAGTGCAAGATGAAGCAGGGAAAAATTGATTAAGTAAAAAAAGTACCTGGTAACTTTAGCTGGATGATTAATAGTGTATCACAGAACTCAAGCAACAGATGTTTATTAATGACAAGAGGAATGGAAATGCCAAACAGAAAAGTGAACAGAATACTAACTCTTGAAAGCAGAGCTGTGCCAGGAGACAGGGGGGACGTAAGGGAGCCCTGCCAGGAGAGGAAGGACATATGGAAGCTGCTGAAGTAGCAGCATATCTGTCATTATAAATGTTAGAGGACATTTGGACTTACTTGGGGTAAGCAGTGATTAATGTTCAGAATAGAAAAAGCTGTTGGACTAATGTAAGACAGAGAAGCCTGGGAGATCTGTATTCAAAGAAGTTTGGATGATGAACTATAACAAAAACACATTCAAAGGCAGAAATGCCCTTGGCTGGATCCTGCATTTCATTCCTCAATTAGTAAGGTCTAAGGTAATCCACTTAGAGGTGCTCTAAGCAGGGCCAAAATAGGCAAAGCCAGAAAGAATGAGTCCTTTTTTTGGACTGGAAGAGCTGCTGTCTCCACAGTGTTTTCCACTTCTTCTTAATCCTTCATTGGCAGGAATAAATTAGTTTCACTAAAAGATATAAATCTATTAAAGGGAAGTGCAAAACTCACCGAGGTGGCACCCTGGTTCCTGGAAGCACAGGGCAGATCTGCAGGATTCAGACAGGAAAAATATCTGTGTCCAGGCAACATTTAGCTCCAAAACTCACCTTGGGTATGAAAGCTGGAATTAATGCAGGACTATCTGCCATGGCTTTCCAGACATAGCAGGTATCCAGCACAGTGCTGAGGCTGAAGAGACACATCACCCAAGGCCCTAACCATCAACCCCACCCACAACTTCTAAATCTTCTTTCAGTGCTCAGTATCCTCAAATTTGATGGCAAAAGGGTTATAAAAAGTTCTCATAGACAGGAAGCAACACTCATTCTATATAAATCTTGCACTGAGTTTTAGGGGCTTTTTGTATGTGGTGTCCTTCATATTTGGGACGTCCAGTGTGAAGTCAGTGGGGTGATATTTTTTGGTAATAATTGGCTGGTGCAGACCATTGCCCTTTCTTTGTGGTTCATAAGGGAAGTACTTCAGTTCTATCCCTGGAGACCTCTTGAGCTGTTACTACCACTTGAAAAAAGGCAGATATCCACACAACCAGCACGAACAGATTCTGCTGGGTTACCACACGTTAAGTACCATATTAAATTTTGGCTTTCATGTCACCATATCTTTGCTTTTGCCAAAGACTTCTTTCCCTGTCCTGTATAAGTTTGTGATTTATTTAAATCTGAAATTATGCAGGAAACCAGTAAGGACTTATGACTCTCCAATTCCAGATATCTACCAATGTATTAATAGCTTAGGTAATGTAGTCACTTAACAGACTGCCCCAGCAGAACTGCATGCAGAAATGAGATCATTTTGTATTCACTTGTGCATCAAAGCCCAAGGCTTGGTCAGCTTATTCACCAGAGACACTAAAGTCATGCAACTTCAGACCTCAGTCACCTTAACTGCAATTTTCATTGCTTTCAGGTAGTCCTTTACGTGACAGAAATAAAAACAGAATGCCATTCTTTGAAGCAATGGAAATTACATTAAAGTACCTTTTGTGCACACAATAATTTTAAACTTCAGATGGTTTGATCCTTCTTGGTATTTGTAAGCAAATTTTTAATCTTTAATTATTTTCCCTTCATCATTATTGAAATTAATATGTCATAGTTATGATTATATATTAATGCTTTTTTAAAATTAATAATGACTCAGACTGCTTGAAGAAAAGTAGCAACAAACTGATATTATTCTTTATCATTGCTTCAGGGAGTTTTAATTTAGGCAGGTAAGATATACACAGGTGAGGGAAGGCCACACAAGAATTTTCAAATATGATGACAGCATGTACAATGTTCATTTCTTAGGTAAAAAGAAAATGAAATAAAGTATGATGGCCAAAAAATCAGAAAATGCATATGTGGACTGAAAAAACATAATAGAGATATCAGAACAACTTATGAGATATAGCTGAAATTTTTCTTATAAATTGCAACATGTGTCTTCATAACACAACACTAGTGTAAGATCTTGTTTGGGAGCAGACAGAACTGAAAAGTCTTCTTTCAAGAAGGGTTATTCATAGAATTTTGTCCAATAATCTTTTGGACAATCTGATATAAATTTCTAACACTTAAGATTAAAGTTCAAGGGGATTTATTTTGTATTACAACATAAAAGTTTGTTGTTGCTCCATCAACAGTTCTTTCTTCAGGTCCGTCACACTGATACATTTTATGTCTGACTACTAGAATAATTTTGACTGGTTAACAAACACAAACTTACAAGGAAAACTACTCTTTGAACTTTTCTATAACTATGATTTAAAAGATAATCAAATGATTCTCAGTACAAAACAAAAATTTTCGGAGAAAGCACTAAGGCAACTATTGAAGTGGGCTGGAAAGCAAGGAATTTGTCTGTAGAATATTTTGCTTACTAGAGTTAAATAAACTTTCATCTGAAGAACATGGCCAAATGGGAAAAGTGGCCCCTTGGAGCATGCTGTGATGGCCAGAGGCAAACACATGAGGAACAGGTCTGGAAGAACTATTCTAGGAAAACTGACATAACAAAATGCTGAGCAGCTGGGTAGCTGCAGTGCTCCAAATCCATCCATTAGAATCATGAAATCCCATGTGGTGGAACACTAGATTTCACTGCCTTTTCCCTCTTTTTAAGAGTAAAAAATGTTAAATTGCTTTTATTTACAGACCATCCCAACAGATGAGTTTATCTGAGTAACAGCACGTGAGACCTTGAGCTGAAGGTTTCAGTTTGTTTGACCTGTTTCATAAGGGAATTCATAACTTGTTTTCTAACACAGATGTTGCTCTAATAATTGTAATGAGCTTTAGGGAGCTTTTTAATCCTGACAGAAGCTGGAGCTGGGTATACTAAAGTTCATTACAGTTACAAATATCAAAGAGGATAAAAAGATCCTTAAAAATTTCTAAAATGTTAGAATTTCTTGGTGTCACCCTCAATATATAAGTCCATAGTAAATACTCTAAGAGCTAAATCATATCAGCTAAGGTCTACCAGACTTTTTATAATACATTTCCAACTTAACATTTACATTTCCAGCAATCTGTGTGCACAGTATTTTGTGCACTAATGTTAGATGAGTCCTGCAGCCCTTCTGTCATGGATGCTGCACAAACCCTTGCTGTGAGGAGACAGTTTTCCTGAGAGAAGCCTGCGGCGGGGAAGCGGTTCTCTTCTCCGTCGGAGGGAGGGAAAACCCTGGGCCGGTGCTGGCGGGACGCCAGAGGGGCGAAGAGTGTGCCCTTGCCCAACAGCGCTACCCCTCAGCCCACCTTCCGCCCAGTCCCGGATAGATGGTCTTCGCTCACCAGGGTAGAAGGAGGTGACTCAATCCCGGATAGTTCCAGCCAGTTTATTGAAGGAGATGAAACTAAAGGAAAATGGTGGGTCGGAGGGGTAGGAAGACAACTGAGCAGAAGGGCACCAGGGAAAGAAGTCCGACGGTTGAGGGAGGGTCCAAAATATATATGTGAACAGAGGTAGGAGGGATTACAATATAAAAGGTCCAATGGGAAAGGTGCAGGGGGAGTGGTAAAGATGGAGTGATGGGAAACTGTCCCATGGGGAAAGAGAGGGGCGTGGCTCCAGAGGAGACAGTCAGTGGGAAATTGAGGAACAAAGAAGATTCTAGAAAAAGGGTGTAACAGTGGTACATTGTTATGGAAGACTACCAGAACAACTTAGTCTAACTTATAACAGCCCAATCCAAATTAAACAATAGTACTTTCCCATGGCATCCCCATGCCAGTTCCCCCACGCCCATCACCCACAGAAGCCAATTGCACTAACAGATGCATGGATGCATTCACTGTAGGAGATTTTTGCTGATATTGTTTTATGAAAGTGCCTGCAGCAAGGAAATGGTCTTCAGACATACCTACATACTTACATGAAGGCTTCAGGAGTAGCAATTCTGTTGTAATCACATATCAAATACCATTCAAGAAAAACTGTGTCAGGTTAACTGGGTTTCTTTCAGGAGATAACTACTAAAGGTGTTTTTTTCTTGGTGACTGTTTAGTACAACTACTGACATTTCAGTGTTCCTGGTATTTCAAACTACAGTTCATATCACTTCCACTGATTAAAAAATCTATTCCCCTTGCATTATAGAATAATTTTTTGCTTTAGAGACTCTCTGCCAATGATAGTCTTTTCAGGATTCAAATATAAGCTTGGGTGTGATCCAAGGTCAGCTGAAGCTGACCAAATATTTTAATTTCTCAATTGATTTTAACTTGGATCCTTTGTTTCTTAGCATTTCTGCTTTTGTCTAATAAACTTAATCATACTATCATTTCTCAGTGGCATTGGTGCCCAGTGGGGCACTCAAATATAACAAAGCAGTAGGAACAAATCAAACATAGGGCTGAATGGCCCTAGCTAAAACTTAAACTTTATCAGTCTGAAAAATGACATTGGGATTTGTACTTGATGCAATACCATACACTACAGTATCTGCCTCAAACATACTTACAGAGTTGTTCTACATAGATAAACATTCTATTTCCCTATGAAGGAACTATGTATCAACAGAGTAAAAGTGTATCATTTGCAAAGTAGTTTGCAAATTTTCTGGATGGAGAGAATTAAGGTCATGACAGATTCTGCTCCTTTTTTAATTTAATGTTTTAATTGTGAAAGTAAATAAATATATCTAACAAGGAAAGATAATCAGTTGGTTTAAATTGTCATTACCTAATTTTTCAAAGTAAAGGCCAATATTTTTATTAAGAGTTTGTAGCAATAGTTTTGCTGGCCTATCACTACATTTTCTATGGTATTTTCAAGGATTATATGTCATAATCACAACTAAAGTTACTAATGTATATTAAGATGTAAAGGAATTAAGAGAGTAATGGAAATCCAATCAGTATTTATTAGCTAATGGGAGAAAATTTTGTCAAGTTTGTCTGTAGAATCTGTGCCATTGTGTAGTCATTTTTATATAGATAGCCTCTGAGACCCTTCAACTTACTTTTTCTTTGACTAAGAAATCGTCTTACAGTGGCATTAAGAAAAGTAGCAGTGTGATACCAGAACTAGTAAATGCCTTTTTAATGAGAAATGTACTACCTGTCAGGTTCACAGTTGCAGAAGCAAAGAGTTAGAAAAATTAATTCAGAAGACTACAATGGCCAGAAGAAAAAGAAAGGAATTCTCTTGTTTCATTCAGGAGACTAGGCAGGATCAAATATGAGGTTTGACAGGCTGATGCAAATATGAGTGACTTTATGCAAGCTAATAGAATAACATACTGAAACAGAGTTTGCCTTTAATTAGAGCTGGCAAGCAGGAAGGAAAGCCCATTAAGCCTGGAAGCTTGTAAGGTTCACGGTGTGTTAGACCATCCCAGAGAGAATTAAATTTTCAAAGACTTTCTACTCTTCTAGGAGTTATCCCACATCAAGAACAAAATTGTTCAATTATCAACTATTTAGAATATAATTGAAAAATAATTATATATTCTCTTTGTATCATGATTGATTAATCATCTGGAAAAGAGCACAGTCTTTCATTGTCAGTCATTGTCCCTGACAATCCACAGGAAAAAAGAGTCTCCCACAGAGCTCAGCTTAAGTTACTCATCAGTAGCCTTCAGGTGTGAGGGAATGAATATTGAATCAGATCATAGAGGTAATCAGCAACAATTTAGAGAGGAATAGAACAAACTAACAGAAATGCTAATTCTCGGTGGAACTATACAAAGACAAGTGAATTCCGTCTGATAGTCACTCCTGTGAAGACTGAAAATTTGAAAGCAAATCTTAGAAATCTGTGCTTAACTCTTTTATACTAAGTAGTGAAAGCCATGAAAAATAAATGAAACAGATATTTTAAGAGCAGATAGCATATCTCTCCACAGATAAGGAGATAGTGTTTCCATTAAACTTAGCAGTTTGTAATTCAGAACTGCCAAAGGAGGAATACAGACAGCCTAGCTAGACTATTTAGCTGTTCAGCCCAGAAGGAAGACTATTTTAGCAATCAAACCTCAGTTGTCCAGCAGAGCCCAGCCCTCCAGCAATATATGTATTTGACAAGAGCACAGACATGTCTAAGCATTCATAGATGGCTCATGTAAACAGCCACAGATTCTGTGTCATGGCATTGGTTTAAAAATGAGCTTGGTTTGCTCCACAAGGAAAACAGTCTGAAATTTTGGAAATAAACTTTCTGGCAGGACTACTGCTTTCTGTGGTTTTCTGTCAAAAGCAAATTGATTACAGGTGTGGTTTACTGTGGGACTTCTTTGACTCTCCTTCCTCCCTGATATCTGCCTGATGTCACAGGCTCTAGACATCACACAGACTCCCTCTCTTCTACAGTTCCAGATTATACTGCAGCCATCCTTACAGCACACTCTGGAACTCCTCTCAGTCCACAGACAGGGATTGGACAGCTAGGGTGAATAAAGATCTGGAGCTAGAGCAAGGGAAATTACAGCCTTAACTTACTACCAGCAGAGAGGAATAAGACAAGTGAGTAGGCAGAAGACAGGCTCCACGGGGATTGTGAGCAAATCAGCTGTGGTCACTGTCAGGGGTCCCATTGGCAGCATCTCTCACTGCTGCTTAGGATTTCAAGCTCCTACTCTTACACTGCCATCTATAGGGAAAGTCACTGAGATGGGAACTGTAAGCAAATGTCACGCACACAAGGTGCTCTGAGCACTTGTGGAGAGGTCAAAATGAGTCTGTAGTCACCTGCCACCCATGATGTAAGTCTGCCCTTGGGCCTCACCAGCCAAGAGCATGGCATAAGTCAGTTGTGCTGCAAAAATAGCTGGCATAGCCCCGGTGATTATCCCCCTTTTCCTGTAACACCTGGAGTCTCAGAAAATATTGGACTGGAATCATCTATTAAAAGTCACTGCAAGACTTATTACCTGCTTTGTGGCAAAATGTGTTTATTAATGTCCCCTAATCCCTTAATTTCTGAGAATTTATCCTTTTAGGCAAACATTAAGAAATGCACTATTTGAAAATTATGGCAATCAAAGGGCACATGTG
Organism: Urocynchramus pylzowi; assembly: GCA_013397555.1. Lineage (NCBI taxonomy): Eukaryota > Metazoa > Chordata > Aves > Passeriformes > Fringillidae > Urocynchramus > Urocynchramus pylzowi. Next base: position 298,235 of record VZRH01006038.1, read on the forward strand.
TGTATGCAAATCAGCCATGTTCTTTCCTTAAGAAAAAAATCAAATTTAATCCCTCTCCATCATATGGCTGGCTAAACCTTTAGATCTAAAGAATGTAACTCATCTAGGCAATGTAATTCCACATGAAAAGTTTTGGATATTAGAAGAAAATATATAAAACCTCAATTTACAGAGAACTGAAATGAATAAATAGCTTTGTTTTTAATCAGAGTCAGTTATTTTATAGGTCCCAGAATGCCTAATTTCAGAGACAGTAATCTTAGACTATGAAATGCTAAATTGTTAGGAAAGAAAAACATAAAGAATTTATTTAAGCCAATAAATGCTTAAAATGTTTTAAATGCATTCTGGTTTATATATAATTATGTTTTAATCTATCTGACTGGCCTTCTGCATACTGAAGTATTATTAAATAGAAGTTGTTACGAATTTTACATGTGAAAAATTACAAGCATTTGTGCCTCTGACAATAAAAATGTTTGTTTAATAGACTGGATCATTTAACAGAGAGATGTTTAGTATTTCTTATGATTTAATTTCTTAAAGGAGTAAAAAAAATTATTGCAACACAAAAAAAAAAAAAAAAAAAAAA
>VZRH01006038.1:298908-333099 GCA_013397555.1 Urocynchramus pylzowi
AAAAAAGAAAAAAGAAAAAAGAAAAAAAACTTCTTGGCCTGAAGAAATTTAGTAATTCACAGCTACGTTCATAGAGAATATAAGCTAAGGTTCTAATTAATGAGATGCAGAATATTTACTTAATAGATCAATCAGAGTCAATTACATAAAGCATCTAACAGGCAATTTACTTATTTTTTCAAGTGAGAAACTAAATGCAATTATTTGCCAGAAGTAGCTCTGAAGTTGACAAGGGTTGGTACATTTAAAAAAGAAATGTCTTCACCTTTTTCAAAAAGCAGCTTAATTTTTTTGTTTGGGTATAACTCATCTGTAATTGCAATCCCTAGAAAACTAATATCCCTTAGATACTCCATAAGAACACTGTGGTGGTTGCTTGTTTTCAGTGTATCATAAACTGTGATTTGTTTTCAAATGTGTGTATGAGGTCCTTTTTTTTGCTTGTTTTGCCTTGGGTCAGGTGAAAATTCCTAGAAGAGTTTCTCTTCTTGGAAGAAACCATGTGTCTTGGTTTAAGATAATTTAAAGAGGTGGATACTCTAAAATAAGTTACAGCCTCTCAGTTTTAAACAATCCCTTTCCACCAATATGAATATGAGTAGATATAAGTGAAAAAATAACAATTTAGTAACAAGCAAATGAGCAATGGGCAAAGAAAAAAAAAAAAGCAGTGAATAATCACTAGATACAAAATTGCTAAATCTCAGGAATTCCAGGGGAACAAAGAGACACCCAAAATGTTTGGGTACCACCCTTCCAACATGGCAGCCCCCACTGCCAACTGTGTGTAGGGAGACAAAGGGAGAATGGCATCATCTCTCTCCCCCAGGATGGTGCCCTCCAGGCAACCACATGGCCCAAGAGGCAAAGGGAGAAGATAGTGGACAGAAAGAACCCTCCTGGGAAGGCGGGAGCTTTCGGAGCAGTTCTGGTGGCGGATGAGAAGTGCCGGAATCTGTGGGGGCAGTGCCACCGCCCACAGCCTCCTCCTGCGGCGTGCCAGAGCCCTCGGGTGCTGGTGCTGCCGTCTCAGCGCTGTGCGTGTGCTGGGAGGAGGAAACCCGCCTGCCCAAGCACCCAGAAGGCCACCCCAGAGAGCCAGCTCCCCACTGCCGAGCCTGCTTGGGCAACCCTGGCTGGTTAAAGGGACTGGTACATCCTGACCTCGTGGTTCCAAAAGCAGACCTCAGAACTGAGAGAAAAGGTGACTTTCAAGGCATTCTGGTAAGACCATGCAGACTTTGTGCAGCTAGGAAAGATTTTTAAAATTTGACTTTAAAGAAACAGATAAAGATGTTTCTGCCCTATAAAAGACCCAGGTGGCAAGTAAAAAGATAAGTTTTCAGGCCTTTTGTTATGGCAGGACTTTCTCACCTTTTTGTCACATTATGATCAGTGCAACTTTAGGCTCTGATCTAACTTTGTAATTGGTCCTGCCTTGGAGCAATAACTAGAAAAAATGTCCAAACTTCCCTTCCAGCCAAACTTATTCTACAGCCCCATGTCCTCTGATGGGAAGATTTGCATTTTCATTTATAACATGAATGTAACACAACAAATTGTAGTGGAAATAAAGAAATAAACAAATCAGCTCTATGAATTCAATACATGTAAGCTTTTTAAAGGATCTGAAGAACACAGGAATTCACTTATTGGCCCATGGTAAAGCCTCTAATCTCCTACCACCTGCCACTGTCGGCGAGGATCTCCCACCACCTGCAAGTGTAGGTTACATTCCCTACCACAAAAAGGACAAACAGATTCCATCTTCTCAACAGAATAAGGTGGAAAAAATTCCACCCAAATGTTTACAAGCTGTATAATGTTGGTATAGTAGAAACTTTTGTGCAAATACTTTCTCTTAAAGTCACTGGGTCAAAGAAAGGAAAGCAAGAATCTGTTAGACAGATCTATGCAATTAATTTCATTAAAAGTGCCTGTGAAATTCTGCATACTGAATATTCACTTCTATTATTAGAAATATTATTGAGACTTTTAAAGCTCTCTATTTTTAATCTGAAAATCAGCCATGCCCTGAAATCTCTTACAGAAAGGTTCCTCAGAAAACCATTGGGTCAACAGGAAGAACAGACAAATTAAGAAAACTGTTATATAAACTGGCAGTGCAGTGATGGTGTATTTTGTCTAGTATTATTTTAAGTTACTGAAGATACAGAGATTTATTTGTTTCTTCCACTAGAAGACTATTCTAACTTGCTGGATCTGACTGTAAGGAATATTTTTCTAGTGCCAAGTTAAATTCACAGTTTCTTCTCATGTATGAAGTGGAATTAATTAAAATATTCAGGTAGAGGTATTGGAAGAGGAAGCAGTGAAACTTTACCTTATTTCTCAAAGTACTTCTATAGAAATTAGAAAGGAAAGCTTGCAAAGCTTTAATACTATGCACATGAAATAAGCATAGCTTTATTTGATGTTTACATCCTCTACATTTTTTTTCCCCAGAGGAGAGCAGTATCACTAGATAGCTCTCAGGAACATATGGAAGGGATAAGATAAGGTCCATTTCAGGAACCAATAAATTGCAGAGCCAGTCTATGGTCTTGGCAAATGTTCACCACTAGGAAGCCAAGAAATCTCACTGAAATTGCTTCTACACATAGAAGCAATACCTTACATGGAAAGTAAAGCATCTGAAATAAGCCCACCAGCTCTGGACTATGAGCCACATCCATAAACCCCAGTGACAAGCACTGTTGAGTAGGTATTGCCTGCATTCCTAGATGCCTGGTTTCCACAGCTGTCTCCAGATCTTTGGGCTAAATGCATTGGCTTCCTACTTTGTTTATGCAGCGAGGTGTCTCAGAGAGGGAAACATAACAAGTATGTTCAGCAACAACTTGCCAAGATTCAGGCACAGAACATGAAAACAAGCTGAGCAGAATTACTATATCTGCTTTATTGTAAAGGTTTCTAACTTAGTGCTTCAGAATAAAAATAAACATCAGTTTATTGTATTGGGCCCACTTGTAACACAGAGCCAGGTATTTCTGCAGAGAACTGATATATAAAACCTATTTGTCTCCTCAGTTCTTCACTAATCAATGTACCCTGTCCTTGAAACATACACAGTGGACAACAGAATTCCTCCAACCACTCAGTAAAGCCACGATTTTTTAATTTCCTCATTCTGCTGAAGAGTGGAAATATTTCAAAAGGGAGTCTTGAGAGTAGTGTAAGATCTTAAGTTTCGCCTCTGTCTAGGGAGGTGTGGGCTTGAAGCATTCAGAGGCAAACAGTATTCTGCTCAGATCTCCTGTAAGCTAAAGGGCTGTTTGGAGAGAGAGGATAATAGTCCACAATCTCGACATTTTTACAAAGAAGAGAAATGCCTATGTAGACTTACTGAGTTTGCTTGCTTTTCTTAGCTTTTGCACTTATCTGAAGGGTGTATAAATAGGTGAGAGGCACTGTGTGCCTGGACTGAACGTCAAATGCATGTGGTGTATCATGAACTCAGATCAGAGATTGTAGAATAGATTTTTTTCAGAGCACATTTGTTTGTGTGCATTTTTCAAGCAAGAGAGATCAAGAACTACTCCATTTTCAGATTCAGATTTGTATTATGGGGAGGTAAACAGTCTGCAGTCCTGTGAAGTCTGACAACATTGTCACAGCATCTGTGTTCCTGACATAGCTGTGCCCTGTCAGAGAAGCAAGGTAAACTGCCTGCAAAAAAATTCCTTATTCTGTGACTACTTTGCCAATGGTGACTTACACCAGCTTTAACTTGCAGCTTGCTCATGTCTCTACGACACAGCAGACACTTGTCTGCCTGCATTGTGATGCCTGAACAGCTTCCTATCTTTGCAGCACACAGGGATAAGGATCTCATGGCCCTTCAGAAGCTGTGTGATCCTCAAGAGCACTATGGTGCTTACAGGTTCACAGGACTTGGCAGCTATTAATCAGGATGTTCAGGCTCTTCACTTGGGATTGAGGGATCTCAGTTCTGATACCTAACCTTTAGCAAAGTCCTTTTTTGGGATTTAGTACCATGTAAAACTAAACCTGAGTAAATGTTAGTACTCTCATTAAATTACAAAATAATATACATTTTTAATAGTAAAGTTGAAAAGGAATGGCAAAGATCATACAGTCCATCCTATTCCTTTAAACCAGGATCAAGTCTAAATGCACCATTTTTAACATTTGTCAGGAGTGATTTTAAAGTTCATCTGTTGCTGAAATTGCATGACATTTATATGCAGTCCTATTTCAGTGCTTGGCTGTTCTCACCGTAAGAAAATGCTCATTATGCTAAACTAAATCTTTAATGTGACTAGAGACTATACTCAATAAATTACATAATTCATATACTTTATCATGCATATAATTGGTTTTTTTTGGAATAAGCTTTGCTTCTTTAAAAAACTGTTAAGTACTTTTATTTTTGTGCGTTTCTTTCATACAGGCTTTTTTGATGTGATCCAAATTATTTCTTTCAGAAAGTTTCTTCATTTTATTACTGGAATATTCTCAATAAAATTTACTAATTTTTGTCAGTGTGTTCTCATAATGTCCAGTGCGTGCTTGCATAAGAAAAATAACAATCCTTGTCTCAAAATAGATAGACAAATGCATAACAGGCATTTCAATAATGTTTTCATAAATTTCTGAAAGCCTGATTTAACATCTCCATTTCTTTTAGGATTAGCTGTTATCTAACAGCTGCCAAAGGGGTTCAAAACTGATTTCTCACTGAGCCATCTTTTACAGCGTAAGATTAAAAATGGTTTTTTTCTATCTCACCAATGGCATTACACGTGCACATTTTCATGCCCATCCTCTCCCTCAGAATTTGAAGGAACCTAGTCCTTCAATTTCTTTTTGTATGAAAGCTGTTTAAGTTTGGACAGACATATCTAGTTTCTTTTCTCCTAGGTAATCCAACAGCTGTAATGATAGGTCCAAATATTCCCATGCCTTGTTTCTGAAGAAAGCCAGCACCAAATAATTGGGACTACATGAATTATTAAAGATACAGAAATATTTTTTCATTTCTTTGTCCTTTCATGTCACAGAAATAAGATTATGGCTCTGCTTGGCCTGGTCTACTTAACTAATTTACTTAATCCATTTACTATTTCCATTTATTCTTTTAAAAACCACAGCTTTATGAACAAGTTTCACAGTAAAAGTATACATGTTTCAAAATTATATCAGATTGCTTACTTAAAATCTTCTGCCTGGCACCATCCTTGAATACAACCACCTATTTCATTTTACGAAGCAATGAATATATTTTCTGTGTAAACCCTTTTCCATAGTTTTTTAATTTTTCAGTGTCCTTTACTATAACTTCTCTCATTCACTTCTTGTACTACAGCAATTACTAATTCAAATACCTATTTAGAAGAATGCAAAGACATATTTCACTTTCAGTATCTATCTTGCTTATCATCTTGTTTCTGTAGCTTTCCTTTTATATTGTCACATTTTGTTGAAGTGAATTTGTACTTGTTTCTAGCTTTGTTGTTGGTGGTTTTTTTTTCAATTTTGCATGGTGATCGAATAAGAAGATAAATAATTTCTGCTATTGCTGTGCTAGTGAAAAATTTTGTGAATGAAGAATTTGGCAATGATTTTTTTTTAAAGTTATTGCAGCATCTGACTGAAAACTTCAAATGTGAAAATTGATCCTGTAGCAGAAAGATATTCTACTTATTATGGCTGATTTTTGCATTAGTTGTTGAATTAAGAACTGCTATTTACTTGAATAAAGGATTGCACTATTTGACAAAAAAAAAAATTAAAAGATAACAGGTTTTGGTCATTTGAAAGCCATCTATTTCCCTATTATCTGTAACTTTTAAAATATTTGTTACTGTAACTATAACTTACCTATTAGCTATAAGAACATTTAAAATGCTACCAATATCAACTAAACTCAATTTCCCACAAAGTCAAGAAAATTTGAAAATATCCATCTCCACTGCTGAATCTTAGAGAGAACAGATTTGGTGTTCTCATTAGTTGTTGTTTTTTTTTTTTTTTTTCTGGAAAGTCTGTGTTAACTTCCTTTGAAACAGCTTATGGCAGTGCAGGGTGGAACCAGGGGGCTACAGCCAGTCAAGTGCACATTGGCTTGTCCATGTCAATATGTGCAAGAGAGACACACTCTCAGGCAGAAGCTCCAGGGAATTCATAAATCATTCTCATTCTGAGCATATGAGAACAAATTAACCAGGCACCTCACACTCGAGAGAGAGTACCAGTGCCCCCTGGACTTTAGCACTGTCCACTTTTCAGTTTTGGAGAAGGGAAGGAAAGGCTATTCCTGAGGTAACCAAAAGCCCTTTTACACTATTTAATACTATACACTATGTCCTTCCTAGCTACTTTCCTTCACATAAGAGAGTGCACAGGGCTTTATAAGCTTTGGGGCAATTCAGATCACCAGATCAGAGGCCTAGTAGATATGCAAGAAACAAGTCTGTCCTATTCAGATGCAATATAGCAACAATTTTTGGGAGAGAAACCAAGATGATCAGTCCAATTTCTAGAATATTCATTGGTTTGTGGCCTAATATAAAGGTGAAACTCAGCTTTTGAAATCCTCCAGCAGGTTACAGTTTCTGCTTCTTTCATTCTTCTCCTTTCACTCCCTACTTGGCTCCAATCCAGAAAATCTTCAATACAGAAAACCTTGTATAATCAGTGTTTACATTATTTGTGTCATAAATGGCACAAGAAACTGAGTCAGAACAGCATAAATCCTCCAAAGAAACCTTTCTCATTACTTATATATCAAAAATACAAGTCTCTGTCTCAATGGGGCTGTAATTTGTCCAGTCAGTTGTTGCAGCAACTTGGAAGACTGGGTATAAATTACCTCGACATTACTCCAGTAATTTTTATAGGTGCCAGGGTGAGTATTTAATGTTGAGATCTGCTAGTGTAGATAGTTTTCCATTTCAATCATGATTTATAATGAATGTTTATGTATAGATATCTATTTTTTAAAAATAATAATTCAGATGATACAATAACCTGCTTTATCTAGCAGAGCATTATCAGGAAGACCTAATTCTAACAATCTCAAAAAGAAAAAACGTATTTTCCAAGACTACACAAGTAGAAAAATATGAATTCTGGATTTTTATCTCACTAAGTCTTTTTCCTAAATTGAATTCAAAATGCAGGATATATTACACATGTTCAGAGAAAACACCTCTCCAAAGGCAGTAGGTAATGAGAGGATTTCATCCCTATTTTCTGCTGTTCACAGGTTGTTAAATATGCTGACAAAATAACATCAAATTTGAGAAGGTGTGTTAGAATTTAATGGCCTCTTTTTAAAACTATTATGAACTAATAGACACTTTCTAAATATTTGCACAATGGACTAAATCACTAGAGTACCTCTGGTCATTTTTTTTAGTATTCTGCTATCCACAAAGCAGTAAATCATTGTAAGGAATAGAGCATGTATTAAAATTTTCATGGGAAATTGATAAGAAGAAAAAGTATTTTTAGAATTCTTTTCTAGGCTAATTAATCTGCCTTGAGCAGTCTATGTATGTAAGTAGGAGGCACTTGATCATCCTTCTGAAGCAGAAAGTGCAAGTTTTGTAACATGCATCCACTTGTCAGAAGCAACCACGCACCTTTGAAACAGAGCCTTATTTTTAAAGCTGAAAAGATGGACAGCCCTGAGCTCTCTAAGTGAAATACATGAAATTGAAAATACACCCAAACATAGTTCACTTAAATAAAATTAAGCGTCCAAATCTCTGTAACTCCATTTCCATTGCTTTCTACACCTCTGCTATTCTGAAAACTTCCAGTATAAAGAGGGAAAACCAGAAATTTTCACTGGTTTATTAGAGAATGGAAATGCCTTTAGCTTATTGCCTAATTTACCATGTAACAGGATTAATGTATTTTTTTGTATCTCATGATGTTGACATAGACAAAAATAGTACACAGATGTGTTTATTAGGATTTGAAGGAAATCTCTGAAAATACCAGTGGCATCTGCCTTCAAGGTGTGGGTGGATTATATTCATAAAACTTACATATGTTCAAATAAATAAAAATCACGTTTCACATAAGCTTCTGAATTTAAAGTTTTACTATTTTAGCTTTCCTGATTTTTTGTACAAAATCCTATTATCACTATGGAAAGAAACACCAGCCTTATTTTCCTTCAGGTCATATAAGATGTGAGGATGGTGATGACATACATAACTCCAAGGCAACTCTCTTTAAGATAAGATGCAATTGGACAAATAGATACAGAAAGTGTGACTTTTAAAATGTGAAAAGCAAAAAGAAACGTTCAGGTATCATACACTTTTAAATGCAATATCCTATATTGCAGAATGAATTTATTATTTATTAAATACTACAGCTGAAATGTCAAAGAGGTTAGAGGTCTAATATTTTGATAAGAGACATTGAGAGAAATGAACCCATGTATCTGACTTCTCATCTACCTAAAATTTTCCCTGCACTACCTCTTGCAAACTTAAAATAGCAAAAAAGAGTAATTATTACAAACCCAAGGGCATGGATAAATAGAGTGTCTGCCATCTTACATGCACTGAATGTCAGAGAAGAAAGATTGAAAGTACTGACTACAACTGATTCTCATCCTGTCAGAACTTTGCAAATACTGAATAATGAATATGATTTCTGTAGTGATAACATTACACTTCTCCTATACATTTTTCATTAAAAAGTGGTGCACAGGAGAATTTCAGGGATACTGTATGCCACAATCCTTGTGGCCACAAAGTCCTACACAGTAACAAGGGAGATTTTTATCTAAACAGGTGACTTATGTTGATTTCCTTTAGTGTCCATACCTGATAACTCCATTGGTATATGTCTTAAACTACTTAATTTATATTTTCTTAACACTATAGGATTGTTCAGACACTAAAGAGTGATACTCAAAATGTGAGTTTAGTCACAAAATTACTAATAAACTCCAGACACTGCCTGGAAATTTTCCTGAAGAAGCCTAATAATTTATTTTCTTGATTTTATTGGGTTTGTTCTTTTTTGGTTTTGAAAAGTTTTGTATAAACATTGTTTTTCACCCTGTCATGAAACACCTCATTTTTTTTAGACTGCATTTTCTTCTGTGATATACTAACAGGAATCTAAAAAAGTCATGCATATCAACCAGGAGAAAAAAATATAATCCTCTGGGGGAAAAAGAAAACAAACATTATTATATGACTTGATGATGCACATCAAAGGACATTTTCATCCAATTCAACTTTTACCTCTGTGTTCTGCCAGGGTGAGTTTCACTTACTTGTGTTGCATGACAGTCTGGAAGCCTTGTCATCATATATCCTGTGCTCAATGCTGGAGCAGGAGCAATACCCAGGGATATCATTTGCAGTACCCAGTGACATAATTTTCTTCTGCATCTTTCATGTTTTAAAGGATAGTGCTCACTTTCTCTTGTAGCTGCCTGTGTTTACCAGAAATAGCTGCTTATGCAATTAGATTTTCACACTGTATTTTCTGTATTTTCCTTGAAAGCAGGATCAGATATGATCTATATAAGCAATCAGCAATTATATTAACTAGCCATAGAAGCTAGAACATTTTTACTTACTACAATGTAAATGATCCTGACTGAAGTCTCATTATGTACAGAGCATAAACTCCAAATGCTGAATTGCTAAGCTCCAGTGTTTTTGTGCACTGTTTCCTTAAGGCACATTCTATCCCCATGGCTTCTAAATCAGCATGAACACATGGAGCACCAGATATTTTAATTTTATTATTGTGCATTTTGAATGTCTTGATTTTAGCACATTGTTGACCAATGTCATGTCATTCCCCAGCCATATATGCAAATGTTTTCAGTTTTTCTACAAAATTGTTAGGCAGCTAATTTTGTAGACAGATATTTTATTAATTAGACTTAGTCGTGAATGAAAATATTTCATTGATATAATGAAATGGGATCATAATTAGGAAAAAAAAAGCAGAATTTTAGGGGAGAAATGTTTACTTTGAGAATGAGAGTGTGATTAATATTTCAATATATGAGATCAGTGCATGATGTGACATTGAAAGAATAAATAGTTACTCCTTACTACAGACAACCAAACTACAGATTAGAAGCTAAGTGGGGACTCCCAAAATTTCCTTCTTCAATAGTAAGGGCTAAAGTAAAAATTTAACAGAATCTCATAGAAAGCAGTCTTGTTTATATTTTACTTTCAAAAAAACCCCTTTAATCACTAGACTTGTGTATCAAGGTTACACTATGGTTTTACTACATGAGAAATACTAAACCAGTTCTTCAGTCTCAGTCAAAGGACTGAGCAGTAGTTTCAAAAATATGGTGATCTAAACATCAAAATATACCAACAGGCTAAAGCAAATTCAGTGTATGGCAAAGTGATCAAATTTACTCTAATGTCCAGCTGTCCTTTTTTCTTTCCTTGTCTAATTATTGAAGAATTATTTTGGTTGCATCAATCTGCACTAATGAAATAGGGCTACTAACTGGAATGGTCATAGTGACAGCATAATATGTTTTTCAAAAAAAAGAAATTAGCATCCTTGATGCTTTGCCATTTACAAAGACCAACTTTCTTAAGGAATAAATCTTGTGTTTCCATGTAAAATCTCCATGGTCCTCCTCACATAGAAAAGCACCAAACTAGAAAGTCTCACCTGTCTTATGAAGCTAATTCTGGATCATTGGTTTAATTTTTTGGTTCACAAGAGCTACTCATCAAACAACACTGTAAAGCAAAACAAGGTATATAAAATATTATTAGACAACCAAGTCATCTGACTTTAAAAAATAGGATTTTCTGAAGTATAAGCACATTGATCAATTAGGCAGTTTAATGAATCTGTCATCTTGCATCAGTAATATTTTCTAAATGAAGTCATATTCAGTATAAAAGCCTTATTATTATTCAGAACACTTTTCAGCTACAGCTGTAAGATTTGATTAAATCACTATGTGCCTAGTAGGAACAGTTGAGAAAAGCAGTGTGAAAATACATGCAATGTTCACAGTTCAAGAGGAACAAAATGCCAGGCTAAATTCCACAGATAAAATCAAAGTACATATTAAACTCTACCTTTCTGAGATGTTTCCTATATTAAAACAAAGTTTTTCTCAATTATTTAAATTTTTTTAAAATTTAAAATGTTTTAAAATGTTAAAATTAGCAGAAATAATGTAATTTTTTTTTTGAGATTACTGTGCATATAGTCCTGCAGCAGTCTCTCTGGCTGTTTTTGCTTCCTGCATACCAAAGCATGAAAGCTGATATAAAATTAGAAGAATGAGAAATGAGAGGTCATAGAATCACAGAATGGTGGAAATTGAAACAGACCTCCAAAGGTCATGTTGCCCAACCCCTGCTCAAGCAGACCCATTTAGAACAGGTTGCCAAAGAGCATGTCCAGGCAGCTCTTTAATATCTCCAAGGACAGAGATTCCACACTTTTTTGTGTGGAGAACCTACGCCAGTGACCAGTCACCCTCACAATAAAAAGTCTTTCCTGATACTCATCTTGAGCCTTCTCTGTCTCAGCTGGCGTTGACTGCCTCTTGTTTGCTTACTGAGCACACCTGAAAAGAGCCTGACTCGATCCCTCGTGCACCCTCTCTTCAGGTACTTGCACATACTGCTGAGAGCACCCCAAGGTTTTCTAGGCTAAGCATTGCCTGCTCTCCCAGCCTTTCCTAATACAAGGGGTACTCTAGGCCACTCACCATCTTTGTGGCCCTCTGCTGAACTCTCTCCAGTATGTCCATGTCTCTCGTGTACCAGAGAGCCCAGAACTGGATGCAGCGCTCCAATTGTGGCCTCACCAAAGCTCTAAGCAGAAGGGAAGGGTCACCTCCCTTGACTTACTGGTGGCACTTCAAATGAACCATTAATATTCTTTGCTCCAAGTGCAGATTGGTGGCTCATGTTCAGCTTGGAGCCCACCAGTATCTTCAAGTTCTTTCTCAAAGCTACTTGCCAGCTGCTTGGTCCCTAGCATGTGTGGGTGCCTGGGGCTGTCCCTTCCCAGCTGCAGGACTGCACTTTGTTGAACTTCATGAAGTTCCTGACAGCTCATTTCCCCAGCCTTCTGGATGGCAGCATGACCCTCTGGCTTATTAGTTACTCCAGCCAATTTTGAGTCATCTCCAGAATTCAATGCTCATTCATAATAGTAGGACACAAAATTCACATGAATTAATATGAAGAGGCAACAGTTTCAATTAGCAATGTCAAAATTTTATTTTGATCTGCAGATATTTTCTTATTTACATCAAAATATGTCTTATTTATGTTGAGAAGGCAGAGTTTCTGGCATTTACTAGAAAACAGACTTTCAGGAACAGCCACTTGTAATTAAAAGTACCCACTCCTAGGTGCAGGTCAACAGGATCAATACCTATTCCTAAAAGATCAGCATACAGAACTTGTATGTTCTAAGAAAGGCTTATCCATGTGCTATGCTAATAGGCCTTAGAGCCTCTTCCAAAATGGGTATGTATTTTTTGAATCATTATGCAGGTGTTGCTAAGAAACTGAAATATATTCTTTTTATGTTTAGTATGCAGGATCTAAAGTTTTGCATGCTGCTTTCATGACTCTGCTATTTCACCATTAAGTTGCCTTACCCACAGGAAATTCAAATAAAACAAAAAAACATGAGATGGACATTATGAATTTCAGATGACAAAGCAGCATCAAATTAGCTATAAATTACTTGAGAGAAACTCCATATGTGTAGATAAGTATGTACACAGAAAAATTTTTTGTGCAAATTGAAAGACTGGGGAAAAAAGGAGATATAAAGGAGATATAAAGGAAACTGACATGATTCAATATTGAAGAAAATATTGAAGCATCAATTTTTTGCATATTTCAAAGGACCCCATGAAATCCAAAAGAGATTACAACAAATTGTTTATAATGCTGCTAATGAGGAGAGGTTGCTGTGCTCTGGGGAGTTACCCACAGTAACCGTACAAGCATAAATGAGGTAGATACTCATCACTTTCCTGCCCCTGCACTAGAACAAGGATTCTGCCTCAGGAAAAGGAGGTCTTTGGAAATCAGTTCATGATGCATGATGACACTTTGGCATGGCCTGCTGATACAATGGGAAGAGCAGAGCTGCTCAGATATACAAATAGAAACCACTACACACACTGTTTTACGTCATGGTTCTATAAATGTTTCACTCTGTTCCTCGGGATATATTATCTGGAGCATTATAAATTCAATAAAGTCAATTAATGTGAACTATTTCTAGGTATACTACTCTTAAAAATCATGGATTTAAGTCTAAGTATAATATCTACTTTTCCAGATCATGTTCTCTTTTGTATCGGAGATAAATAACAGATTCTGACGCAAAAGAGGGAGCTAGTATTCTATTTTAAATTCAAGTCTAATTTAAAAATATAACCTCCAGCAACTTCACTGTCACTACAATCAATCAAAGTGATAGCCTTGGAACTGCAAGCCACTTCCTCAGTCACATCTGCTACTGCAATATTTATGAATTGCTTTCCTCATCATAGCAATTTAACTGGTACTGTTATTACAGAGACAAGAACAGTCTAATACCAGCTATCATAACTAATACTATTATTTTCAAAATACTTTAATTGCTCTTGAATTATAAAACATATAGGCTATTTTTAAAGTATAAATACCACAAAAGATTACATACACTCTCGTACATGCACATAAATATTCTGACATGTGCACATTTTTTTTCTATCAGCTGAAGGTCAGTGCTGCTTTAAGCTGAAAAAGCTCCTCCATTCTCTTTTATTGAGAAGGAATATGTGCAATGTTGTCTTCCTACTTTACAAGCTAGAACAGATGAGAAGGAAAGTAATGCTCTGTCATAAATGTGACATATGCATTAATTCCACAATGCCATCCAGCAGTTAGAGCTACCTTCCAGGAAGGACACAACTGCCTTCAAGCCCAGTGATGGGAACCCTAAATGCTCCATGTCTGATCCTTGAAGAGGGTTTCAAAGCCTGAAGAGAGTGCACAAAGGGGCCACTGGACGCATATACATCTGGCCAGGAGGAAACACACAGGGCTGCTCCCAGGCTTCATGCTTGTGTAGACACCTGACAAGAGGTGTAAACTGAAGCTATGACCAGAAGACATTCTGAGCTCAGAATCCACTCCTGTGATAAATGCTTGGAACCTCAGATCTCTTGTACAATTATTTTGAGCCTAGTCATCTTATTTCCATCTAGCTATAACTTTGGATTTTTATTCTGGGAGGTATTGAAAAACACCTGAAGAACAATGCAGTCATTGGTCACAGCCAGCACAGCTTCATGAGAGGAAAGCCCAGTTTAGCAAACTTGATTTCCTTTTATGACAAGGTAACCATCTAGTTATCAAGGGAAACCAGTAATGAGAGGTAATCTGTTAGGATTTCAATAAAGCTTTTGATACTGTCTCTCGGAGGATCATTCTGGACAAAATGTCCAGCACACATCTGAATAAAAACATCCTGGGGTGGATGAGCAACTGGCTCACGGGTCAGGTACAAAGGGTTATAGTGAATGGGGTGACATCAGACAGGTGATCTGTCTCTAGGCCCCACAGGGCTCCATCCTTGGCCCTGTCCTCTTCAACATCTTTGTTAATGATGTAGTAGGACTGGATGGAATACTGAGCAAGTCTGCAGGTGATAAAAAACTGGGAGAAGCTCTTGACTCCCTCAAAAGCAGAGAGGCCCTGCAGAGAGACCTCGACAAATCAGAGGGATGGGCAATCACCAACCATTTGAAGTTCAACAAGGCAAAATGCTGGATTCTGTACCTGGAATGAGATAACCCTGGATGTATGTACAGTCTGCGAAATTAGATTCTGGAAAGCAGTGCCATGGAAATGAGATCCTGGGGGTCCTGGTCCATGATGTGATAAGCCATGAGCCAGCAGTGCCCTGGCAGCCAGGAGGGTCAGCATTCTCCTGGGGGGCATCAGGCACAGCATGGCCAGCCGGGCAAGGGAGGGGATTGTCCTGCTCTGCTCTGCACTGGGGCAGTCACCTTGAGTGCTGGGGGCAGGTTTGGGCACCACAGCGTAAGAAGGGTATTNCAGGCACAGCATGGCCAGCCGGGCAAGGGAGGGGATTGTCCTGCTCTGCTCTGCACTGGGGCAGTCAACTTGAGTGCTGGGGGCAGTTTTGGGCACCACAGTGTAAGAAGGATATTAAGACATTAGAAAGAATCCAAAGGAGGGTTTTGCATACCACAAAGATGGTGAAGGGCCTTGAGGGGAATCCATATGAAGAGTGGCCAAGGGCACTTGGTTTATTCAGCCTGGAGACAAGGAGACTGAGGGGAAACCTCACTGCAGTCTACAACTTCCTCATGAGAGGAAGGGGAGGGGCAGACACTGAACTCTTCTTTATGGTGACCAGCGAGAAGACCCAAGGGAATAGCCTCACCTGTGTTAGGGCAGGTTTAGGTTGGATATTAGAAGAAGGTTCTTCACCCAGGGGGTCATTGGGCACTGGAACAGGCTCCCCAGGAAATTGGTAACAGCACCAAACCTGACAGAGTTAAAGAAATGTTTGGACAATACCCCTGGACACCTGTGTGACTCTTGGGGATTGTGCTGTGCAGGGCCAGGAATTGGTCTCAAGGATCCTTGTGGTTCCTTCCCACCCAGCTTGTTCTGGGATTCTGTGATTATTTTTATTGCTTGTATCTGTCTATAACTTATTTGCAAGTCCCATCCCATAAAAAGTTGCAGGAATCCCACACTATTCTTACAGCCATGATTTCTGGTGAGTACAATTTGCAATATTTATAAGTCATTTGTGAGCATTGGCAGTTTGCTGAATAAGGATTTCACTAGAGCTGCCCACTGCATCTTCTTGTTATGATTTAAACATACATAAGCCAACCAAAGACTGATCTGTGCCTTGGGCTACAATGGAATAATAAAACATAATTCTCAGTGTAATGTCAGACATCACAGAAAGGACTCAGACAAAGAATGGGGATTGCACCTCTCTTCTGATTGATTTCACCTTAATCAGACTTTTTTAAAATATTACATTGGGATTTTATACCTGAATTAAACCCAGTTGTAAGTTTTCTCAAGATAGTAGAGGCTACAGGCATAATTTTTTCCTTTTCTAATTTACTCTTACTTCTTTGAAATTCCTTATAACTACAAAATAGCTTGATTGAAATCCAAAAGGGTTAGTAAAATGGCTTGGATCCATACATAAATGTTTTGACTTTCAAAAATTTTGATTTTAGCTCTTGCCTAACACAAGTAATACAGTTGTGTGAACTCAAACAAGAGCCAGGACGTGCTCCAAAACTGGAGTGTTATCCTGATTATGCTCTGTTCACAGCAAAATCATATAAGCAGAAAAATAAGGCTTCCTGTCAGACTGGCTGCTGCACCTGAAGTTTTTAAACTTAAAAGCCTAAATTTAAGTAGGCTGCAACAGCTCACTCTTCCTTCTGGAGCTAAGTATATTTAGACACTGATGACAGTCCCTTTGAGAGCAGCCCCTGAAGTATAGTCTTTTTTCACTTACCAGAAATAATATGATAAGCAGTATAATACCTAAATACTGTCCTGATATAATCATATTATTATTAAAGTTGATTTGCATTATCTACAAGTACACAAGCAAGATCCCTCTGACCCCAGCTTCATATGCCCTTGCTTTTTTCAATAGATATTGAAAAGATGGCAGCTTTAAAAATCTCATTAGTGTACTATTCATGGGGCCTGAAGGAAGTTGTCTGTGACAGTCTTGTCAGATCATTTCCCTCCCAAGACCTTGTTGAACAATGGAGAATAGCAGTCCACTTCTTTGAAACTATACAAACTGTATAACTTTACAGTTTAGCCTGCTTTACATTTATAAACTAGAGAATATGATCTAGCCCAGTCTTGGTTCATAAAAAATTATGAGCAGTCATGAGTCAAAAAACTATCTCACAGCTTTTTTCAAGTAGGGAATATTATGGCAGATCAAGGGAGATTTTCCTCCCCCTCTACTCTGTCTCTTGACACCTCACCTGGGTTATTGTGTCCCACTCCAGGCTCTTCAGCACAGGAGCGAGTCCAGATGAGGCAACAAAGATGATCAGAGGGATGGAGCACATGTCCCATGAAGACAGGCTGAGAGAGATGGAGTTGTTCAGCCTGGAGAAGGAAAGGCTTCAAGGAAACCTTATAGAACCTTACAATACTTAAAGGGGCTCTACAAGAAAGATGGAGAGGGAATTTTTACAAGGGCTGGTAGTGAAAGGACAAGGACTAATTGTTTTAACTGAAAGAGAGTAGGTTCAGGTAGGCTGTTAGGAAGAAACTCTTTACCTGGGGGCATGGTGGGGCACTGAAACTGGTTGTCCAGAGAAACCATGGATGTCCCATCCCTGGAAGTGTTCAAGGCCAGGCTGGATGGGGCTCTGAGCAACATGATCTGATGCAAGTTGTCTCTGTCCTCTGTAGGGGGGCTGGAACTAGATGGTCTTTACTAAGGCCCATTCTGACCCTAGACATTCTGTGATACTATGATATCACACTGCAAGGAAAACAAAGAAAAAGAACCCATTTCTCCTCATTTTTGCTTCAGTGCTCCATTAAAGTCTATTTGCCATAGGCTGATCATAACCTTTTGTTCCATGCATTTGACAGAATGTGTTCTATCACTGTTGTTATATTTCAGTCCTTGTAGAAAGTGATGCCCTAGGTGTAAAAACGGTGGATTTTAAGTATAATTTCAGGGAAGAAAAATACCAATTCTTATAGATAGAAACATTCATTGATATTCTCACTCAAATATCCAACCTTTAAACACTTTTATTATCAGAATTTACAGTGAACTAGCTGTTCTGCCCAAGACTGGCAGTTATTTGTTCCCTTGATAGTTCACAATTATGTAAATCAATTATCCTTAATGAAAAGGGGGTTTGTTTATTATCCTTAATGAAAAGGGGGTTTGTTTAATTACCTGCCCTTTTGCATGTGCTCAGTTTGATTACAACTTGGCAAAGCATTTCAGCACTTGCTTGTTCATTATGATTTTTGCCATTGTATCTAATAACACTTATTTTTAATCATATATTGTAAACAGTGACACTTAAAAGAGAGGCTATTCCAACTTATTCTAATTTTTTTATTATTATTACTATTTTAGTAATAGCAACCTAATAATAATTTCCTACATGCTTTCAAAAAGTTTAAATTTACAGTTCTCATATTTCTAGCTCTTGGATATTCAACTCATCTTGAAGAAGAAATGTCTCAGGAGCCCCAAAACCATGAGTAAGCATTCTTGTTTACTAATGTCTTTCTCATGCTGCTACATATGGCATAAAAAAGCCACAAAAATGAGATGGAGCACATAAGATACAGGCTGAAAATAGAAAATAAATCACAAAAAACTTCAAGAGTTTACTTTATACTTTTATGAAACCTCAAAGGGAAAAAAAAGATTAGTTTTATAAAAGATATTGGTTATATGTGTTACACAAAGATAGAAAACATATGAAAAGACCAGCATGGTGCTCAGGGAAAACTAAACTTTACTTTTTGGTTTTTGTTCATCACTTTTTCAGTTCTTACATTCAATTGTTTTTCCTAAGAGTGTAAGTGTCCAACATCACTACTGTCTTGGAAGACACTTTTGACATGCTCTTCTGAGTTTTGTCTTCTCAGTATCACAGCCCACTGAAAGAAGAAATTCAGGTCATTTTGGTGGCTCCAGAACAATAAATACAATTTTTCTGCATACACAGGTGAAAGCAAAAAGTTTTTGTACTTCATCCTTGCTCTTTCTTGTTTGTCATGTACACTTAGATACACACCTGCAAGAAAACAAAACAGAAATATGGAAGAAGGAATATATATGACATCTTGGTTTTACTGTTCAACTTCTCTATTTGCAATATGTGTATGTGTGCATACACACATACAAAAGAAGAAATAAAGAATTAGTAAAATTGGAAACTTTCTGTTTTGATAAGAAGAAACGTGACACTAGAGGATTTCTGAGCCTGCATCTTTCATCTCTTTTGTATCAATATTCACAGAAAATTTACTGTTCAAACAGTTGACACAATACAGACCAAAAATACTTTTCCCTCTTCTAATATTCACAGGCCACCTAACAAAACATGGGCATAGATTGTTCAGGTCCACCAGATGCTTCTATAGTAACAGAAACAACTGTTTGTACTGCAGTGCAATACTTACTGCCAGAAAATCTGGGAAGCAATTTAGAAAGTTATGCTATTTCAACTTGCCATTTACTTTTTTAAAGGAAACTTAAAACATACTGACTGATTTTTGATTAATTTTCATATAGTCATTTTTTTTTGTTTCATTTGTCTATCAACTGCTAAAATGGGAAAACTAAACTTTCAGCTTTAGGCTATCCCATCTAGCTTCCAATACAGACATACACGTGCCTGAAAAAAATATGAGTCATTGTGCTAAATTTGTCTATCTGATTTCCCCCTGGGTTCAGAGTTCCCAAAACTAAA
Organism: Urocynchramus pylzowi; assembly: GCA_013397555.1. Lineage (NCBI taxonomy): Eukaryota > Metazoa > Chordata > Aves > Passeriformes > Fringillidae > Urocynchramus > Urocynchramus pylzowi. Next base: position 318,431 of record VZRH01006038.1, read on the forward strand.
GAACATTCTCCTTTCAGCAATATCTAAATGCAAATTAGTTTAATTTTAAGGGATATGTATATAAGGAAACATGGAGGCTATTCTTAGGTTTTCAGGCTTTGAGGAACTTTCTTCACTGTGAAAGCCTAGTTTCAATGTCCACTATAGAATATACAGAGATAAAAGATGATCTCAGTTTTGGAAAATCTGTGGTCATTTTGCCTTCCTTGCTGCCCTGCTTCCTGCCAAATCTTGCTGGCAGTAATGTCTGGGAAGTTTTCTTTATCGTCCAGCATTACACTATACAGTCAGTATATACTGAACTAAAATGTCACATCCTTCAATTTTGAGGTGCCTTTTTGGGCATCAGATAAAAGCTTGCACATAACATCAACAGATTAAGACTCACTTGTCTATGGAGCATAAGACAGTTTTCATTTCCACTTTATATAGCAGTGCTTATATATCCAGTACCAGTGGTCAGAAGAAGACACAGATAAGTGAATGCAGCTTTTTACACAAATAAATATAAATATATCTTTGCTTTGCTTTTCATGTCAGACTGATTAAAAATATATCAACATTTATTTCTGGTATATAGATGAGTAAAATTACTAGATAACAGCAATAAAATAAAACAGAGCACAGTAGTAGGTCATCTGATAGGAAATCACACAATAAAATTATGATTGTGATAATTTGAAAATGACTTTTACATATCAATTCTTGACTGACAAAAGTGCAGAATGGAAGAATCAGTATGTAGCATAATATTTTAAAAATACATCCAAATTACTGTATGGATTCTTAATGAAACTAAATAAAATTTTTTCATTAACGGTAAATTTGTGATCCTTCCATTAAATTAATACTAAAAATTAAATTAAATTTATTTACTGTTTGTACTGTAATTCAAAACATAAAGATATGGAAATATTTCCCTAAATTGTGGCATACAAAATATGTATTAGCCTGATTAGAACCTTATTTTGGCAGTTCACTAAATGATTTTAAATAGGAACAAGATGTGTTGGTTACCAGAGAAGTTAGACTTTGTGGTTTGGCAATTCAAATGCCAAAATTACATTCCTTTTGGAAAGGTACAGGGGAAAATTAATCAGACAGGGTAAGCAGACAGTTCCTCTCAGCAATATCTTCTTTAGTCACTGAGCTCTGTCATACATCACTGGAAAGATTTTTCTTTTCTTCCTAAAAAATAAGGAAACTAACACTACATCTAAGAATTAGGATGTGTTTGTCTTTTCAGAAAAATATAAACCCTTTTATTTGCTTTACAATCTGAAGTAAAGCAGGAGGGATTTTTTATCTTTTTCTAGCTACAAAGTGTTTCTCATACTACTTTACCATGGATTTGCCACAGGAAAAATAGACATAAACATCAAAGAAATCACAACAATGAAACACCTAGTTAACAAAATTAATAATTTAATGTGTAATTTTTTTGATCTCTAACAGCATTACACAACTATTACAGCCTACTCTTGAGTAGCCTGGATCCATCATTTGGCCTCCAGTGGGTGATAGGAACAGGAGTAAAGAGTTTATCTAAACAAACATGGCATTGATTGATAATGGGAATAGGTGCTTTGATCAATTTATAAGAAGATGAAGTATTTGAAGTGTCGTGAAAAGAAATATTTTCTGCAATAAATCTCCAAGAGGCTTTCAGAGCTGTGATTACCAGGGGGATTATTTCCTACTGTATCATACAATAGACTTTACAGGCATTTACTTGAAATTATAAGTACATGGAGCTGGAGCAGAAGCCAACAATGAAGGATGCCTTGGAAAGAGTCCATATGTGGGTTTTAAAGCTCCTTTCCCTTGCTTTCATATCTATGAAATTAAATGAAACATTAAAAATTATCTGTTCAAAATAATACCTTCAGAAACAATGTACAGCCACTGTCCCTACTTCAGCACTTCCTTTATCTACTATCATCTGTTTCTTCAGATCCTTACTTTTTTAATAACTTTTCTGCTAGTTTCAACTTTCTGCAGCTTCAAAGTAATTTTCTCATGTCATTACAGTGCATCTTTTATTACTCAGACATAGTACTGTACACCATGTAAACTGTGTCTAGCCATCCATATTAAAGAAAGATATAAGATATTATATCATATCCCGCTCTTCAATTCTCCATTTCTTTAACTACTTTTCATTCAAAGTTAGATATACCAAATGTGTACTTGGGAATAGCTTCATCCAATAAAAGAGACCTGAGAACTACAGGAAAAAAATATTGATTTGAAACTAATCCTGTGTTTTCATCCTTTTCCTGTATTTCTTAATGGCTACTGTAACAATAGAGTGGGGACACAGCTAAGCAAGTAGAATTACACTGTAGTTCTTGAATTTCCTCTGTATTTCTATCTCTGACCATGGTACAATCCCAATTTCTGATCTAGATGATTTCATTGGATAGAAATGGAAAGGGAAGATAACAAAAACTAAGTAAAGATAGCATAAAACCAAAAAAAATCTAAAAATCTATCACAAATGCTTCCTTGCATATCCTCATTTCAGATAGTCTGTCTGAAATCTAATTTCATTAATTTATTTGAGATGTGAAAATATTTTCTTATTAACCCTCACCAATATGATATGCTAAACCTATTTTGGAAGTTGTTTTTTCCTCCTTATTTTATGTCTGAGGCTTTCATGTATCTGTTTTTACCTATTTGAGGTTATTTTGGTTGGCTCTGTGAAGTTAAATCAAAGGGATCTGCTAGCCATAATGAGCAGAAAACAAACTAATGTCATCATTAGGATAGCTTCAGTCAGAATACCAGAACTCCTCGGGGGAAATAATTGGTGAATCAGTCAGTAAGAAATATCTTTCACCAGCCCATTTCTCAAGGTTAGAAAGACCACTGAACTGTAAGGACCTCAGCCTGGAGGAAAGTAGAGAGGAACATGCAGCAGGAAGAGCCCCAGGAAGAGGAAAGTCTGTCTCCCAGTGCCAAGTTAGACAGAGGTCATTGCAATGGTGTGGCAATGAGCTAAGGCCATTTCTCAAGTCTCCAGATCTCAAATAAGGGTTGCAGTAGATGATCCCCTAGCTGTTTGCATCCTTTGTACTTTGGGATGAATGAACAGAACTTCTATTTAAAAGACTCTATTCTGTGTCTCTGTAAGTACTCACATGCCCAGGCCTCCTGGAGGAAAGCATCCTCTAACATTAACCATGTTGTACTCTCACAGTCAGAGGATTTCAAACATGTGAGAGACCTCCATACTGAGACTGAAGATTTGTGGGGATCCACACAGAAAGATTTGAATATAACAAGGGCTGATACCTAGAGATTGTTTCTTCTCTTAAAAAAACACAAAGAAGGAGTACAAAGCCCTCTTTTACAACTAATCAGACTGAGGACAACCAGTGTTATCAAGTCATCTATCTGTGTTAGAAAGATCCCCCTAGCAGGAGAACCCACAGGACAGAATCTAAAAGAGAGCTCACAGGTGCAATTTACCCAGAAGCAGTCAAAAGAAAAAAGTCGTGAAAAAAGAATGACTTCAAATAAATATTTTGATATAACAGAAATGAAACCAAAAGGTTAAGACAATTCATTTTGACACATTGCTGTCAAAAACGGTGTTAGAAGCAATGCAGGCCCACAAGACGGTTCAGTTTTCTTTAGAAAAATGCTGTTTTGTCAGAATTGCTCAGTGTGATACTTTCCATCCAGATTTATACCTGTGGCAGAAACTGCCTCTTGACATTAATATTGTTCCTTCATAACACCTGTCAATCTCAAGATGCTTTGCTACAATGGTATCATCACTAAATATCATCACTACTCTCTTGTTCTACAAATGGAAGAAAGAGAGACACAGATGGGGACGAAGAACATCGTTCTTATACCAGGGTGCTTCATCAATGGAAACAGAAATGGAAACAATATTTGTGCCACACCCAGGGGACCAGACCATGGAGAGATTGTCACAGCTGCTTTGTGGGCAGCTACTGGCTCCACAGACACCCTTTACTCTGCATGCACCTACATGTTATTGTGGCTTCCTCCTCACCAGGGACCTCAAGGCCTCTGGCTACCACTCCTGCTACTGCCTCACTCCTTAAGTGAAACTACCTATACCAACTATTAGTGAGGTTTTCTTTAAAAAGGAAACTCCTGCTACTGCCTCACTCCTTAAGTGAAACTACCTATACCAACTATTAGTGAGGTTTTCTTTAAAAAGGAAATAACTGTATTCACAATCAAGGCGAGAAAGAAGAAGTCCTTGCCACTCACAGTAAAGGTCATCTAGAGCCACGTATCATTCATCTTAGTTCTGTAAGTTAAACACAGCAGAGGAAGTATTACTGGGACACATGAAACACAGCATCTCCTGCTAACCATCTCCCCATCCATCCAACACTACAGCACCCCAAAGGGCAAAGCTCCCATTTGCACTTGAGTAGTTCATGCAAATATTGGTACTCAGAGGCTGGAACTACATTAAGTCCAGGACCATGTTAAATTTATAATAATTTAACTGTGTGGGAAACCATACAACAGACCCAGGTGACATCTGCTGCCAATATTCACTGGCACAGAGAACAAGTACCAGTAGTTTATTTCCATACTTATTTTCTGATAGAAAACTTTCCAAATTCCTTAATTTTCTAAAAAATTTTATTTGTGGACATGTCTCAGCTTTCCATGCTGAAATCCCATGACAAGCATATTTCTCTGTTTATATTCCTTTTTTTTTTTTTTTTATTTACACTAAGACATGATATGCTTACATGGTGCATTAAGCTATGCAATTCCAAATTCAACAAAGCCCTACAGAGTTACTTATAATATTGTTAGCTATTATTTTGATGATTGTGTCCTAAGTGACTGTATTAAATGGGAGATTTCACTTTTTTATAATAATTATTTTGGTGAACTTTCTGCCAAGGTCCAAGAAACTCCTTTGTCTATTTCACAAATTTTATGTGTGCTAGCCAAACTAAATCAGGACATTCCTTTTAGCAACTCCAGATTTGGTTTCTTCATTATAACATCTCCAGATCTGTAAATTAATGTTCTAGCATATCTCTTCCTTTAGTAAGAAAACAAGCTCAAGTTCAAACCGTATCAGAAGTTTAAAAATATAAAATTATCATATTAAAGGCTAGGAGTTATATTAAAATCAAAAACATGTTACAAATTATTCTGGAACATTCAGTTTTAGAATTTCACTTCTCAATGAGAAAAGGCTGACATGCTATAAGCAGAGAGAGCATGAAGCACCAGATACAGCAGAGTAAAAGCTGTAAAACAACAAACAGTGATCCTTCTGATGGCATGGGGCAAACGTGTACAGAAATGTCAAATGATAGCCCAGGGAATAATACTCTCTACAAGCAAACATTAAAAAAAAACATGGGGAAGGTAGACAAGCTAAAAATCAGACACTAGAAATACTTGAGTACCCTTTTCATCTTTTGGATAATAATCTTATCTGACGGACTTGCAATCTTTTTTTCTTGTTGTTGTTTATGCATTCGTAAATAAAATCTGTCACAGTATTCATCTGCAGTAAAGACTCAGAACCATTGTATTTTTGGATGGTGTCATTAGCGCTGGTCTCATTTGTGTCTAGAAATGTTTTGGTTGCTATGGAATACAATGCATTAATTAGAAATTCCTCTCCCAATTACAGTGAAAAGGATTTGGTCAGTACTACAATAATTCGTAAAAGAACTTGGGAAAAAAAAAAAAACAGAAAGCAATCAAAACTTCAGAACAATACAGCATTTTTCAGATTGCAGTTAATTAATATATGCTTTAATAAATTGACTGCTTTATTTTAAAAGGCCTTTCTAAAAGGGCTTGTTGCCACCCACAGCAAGGCAGGTGGTGCCAGTTCAGTCAGCTTGCCATTGATTGCTTCTTCCTTGCCAGAGTCTGCTATAGGCAGTGCAAAAAATACACAAAAGCTGACCTTTTCCTCAGGGGTACTGAAATGTCACCCATCAGATCTAGGTATCCAAAAAGAAATTTAGCTTCTTGAAGCATAGTTTTGACAGATGTCTCTCAAGCTGAAGCTGTGGTCTGAAAGCCCCTGCTCATGCATGTCACCAATGCTTAGTGTGCAGTCATAGCAGACTATGTTCCCTGAGCTCCCTGAGCTCCCCAGACATTGCTCAAGTCAGTAAAGGTGCTTTATTTCAGTGCTGTGGTGTGTTCACTTGACTGAACCAGGCTGGACCAGGACCCAGATCAATCACTAAAAGGTTTCAGCAGAGCCAGAATCAAAGACTGCGTGTCCTTTCTTCATCTCTTAGCATTGTGTGCAAGTTCAAGGCACAACCAGCCCATTTAGTGGTAGGCAGCACTATGCCATAATTCATTAGAGGATGTTACCTTTCCATTTAATTAAAGTAATAGAGAGATATATTGCAGTCAGGCTTCCTAATCAGTCACTGTAAAAATATCTTGCCCAAAGTCCTGTTGCTTAACAACGGTAATAGCCTTGCTTTCTACATAGCTTCTAGGATAATTCACAAAACAAATCTAATAACTTTAACCGAGGAAAAAGCAATACTTCACTGAAATTAGTTACTAAATAGTTACCATGTCTTCCATTTCACAAATAAAATATTTTCTTCTTTTTGCCCCATCTTCCTAAGGAAGCAATGTTTTCATTTCATCCCTATGCATATGCACAAACAAGTGGGAATATTCACCTTTTGTCTGTTGGTTCCCTCCTAAATTCTTTCAAACCTGTAGGAGATCTTAACCACACTAGGAAAATAGGAAGAGGCTGAACAGGTATTGCAATTTTACAATCAGCAACACAGTGGAAGAGAATGAGGCCTGGGGGGATAAACAGAGCATGAAATTACTTTCCCTTACCTCACATAACATCTGTACTGGGGAAATATTTTGAGTGTCCCAAACACAAGCTTTGATGAGCTGCAACAGACTGCTGAAAACCTGACTAAAGACACACATCTGTCCATCTACACCCTGTTTGCCCCACTGCTGATGAAGGCACAAGCAGACAGGAAGACATAATGGATATGACTGGATGACTGGCTTTTCTCTCTTCCTAGCCCTAGTAGGAATGTAACGTCACCAGCACAGTGCCTGTGATTCCTGAGCTGAAGGGCACTAAGGGGAGTTACTGCTACGTGGTTTCTGAGGAGGTTTTCTGTTTTCTCCGTCTGAATGTAGCATTGAGCTGATGTTGGTGAAAGTGTGGTCTTAAAGGTCTCAGATCTGCTTTCTCACAGATGGGCAGAAAGAGCAGGAGATATGACAGATAAAGTCCTTTGATGTCCATCTCTTGTAGCAAGCCCACAGAAAAGCAGGTTTCTCATGTACTATCTACTTCAACAGTTAAGAAAATGCAGAATTCTGAAAATATAACTGGATATAATACTCATATACCAGGCACCAGAATAAATATTCATCTTCTTAAGCAAAAATCCAACTGTAAACAATTTCTTAAAACATACATATTCTTTCTAGAACCCATATTTTAAGGGATATGAAGAATATTAGGCTTTCCTTTCAGCACTTAGTAGAAATTTAAAAAATGCTAAAGGGTGAAGCTTACATGCCCTAATTGCACATACTGCCATTTGTATGATTTTACACTTTCCAGTCACAATCCATCTTCAAGGAGAAATGCTGCTGTTCACTGTAATGAACTTCAGGAACATAGTTACTGTTACAGTAAAAAACTTTTTTTTTAACATGAGAACTTACATTAAAAAAAATAAAACTTGTCTAATTAGATTATAAAACAGAAAACAGGAAACAGAAAAGTGATTGAAAGAACAAAACATTTGCATTTTCTTCCTGACAGAGCTGATAATTTCAAGCACTGCCTCTGTGGTTGGAAATAGGCAATTACAGTAGTAATAGAGAAAATTACCATTGCTACTGCCTTCTTGCAGAATATTCACAACTGCTTAAAATGGAATATGAAACATCCACATTAATAAATGAGAAATAATTGCTGCTTCAATATTAATCACCAATGTTGTAAACAATGACTTACAGAACATAAATGAAAAAGAGTCATTTGAAAGATTAGTTACAGACAAATATTAGATTATCCTTATTTAAGAAAAATCTTAAAATGTCAAAGTGACTTCACACTTGCATCTGCATTTTGCAGCTTGGCAAAATCTGACCAGTTTTTCCAGCAGAGCAATTATTTCTGTCATCTCATCCATTAGATCCAATGTCCTCCATATTTCTTAAGGAAATTCTTTACCTTCAGTTGGTAGATATATGATATCATCCCACTTGCACAAATTTTTCTCTGAAATTTGTGGGGATTTGGCCGTGGTTTCAACAAAAAAACCAAATTCGACAAGACAGAGCTTCACCATTCCTTTTCTTAAAGTCTAATCCATTTCTCTGCACATCACTGTTTCCAGTGCAATTTTTTTTTTTAATAAAACTTATTCAGGGTCACATCGAACTCTGTCTGCATCTTAATAATATTCTGGACATTTTCCTCTTTGGCTGCTGTTCAAAGATAAATGTCATCGATGGGTTTAGCTCTATTAGGTAAAGGCCTGAGCTGCATAGTCTCTAGCAGAAAGTTCTGCACAATTTGGACCAGGAAGACAGTGCCTCTATATATTTGAGGATTAGTTAATTTTTCTTATCTTACACTCCAGGAAGAATCTCTAAATAACTCCTTCTCAGCAGCTATTTAATACTCCTTCAAGACATGTGAACATGTTTCTTTCACTTCCTATGTGCTAAGAGGTAGCTGGGCTTAATAGAGATTACATCAGATATTTCAGTTTAGCTGAGGTTTCCTGAGTGTGAAAGAGGAGGTTCTGACCCTCTCCTTTCACCCTTCTCCTATCCTCTAACTTCTGGATCAGTCTCAGGAAAATGGTAGAACTTTATCCTGGTAGTTAAAAAGGGAAATTTAATCATCTATCTGATTTACCATGCAACTAGCACAAGAGAAGCAGGGAAATCTGGTTCTGGAAGGCGGACAGGAAAAGAAGATAGCAAGGAAAAGAAGACTGAAAATTCTCTTGAACTGTTAACTCAGTGTATGCCACTAAGTTATATTGTCATCCTAACAAATCAAAATATACTTCACTTGGACCAAATTGAATGAAGCACAGTGGACAATTGCTGCTCTTTTCCCAGAAATTCTGAATTAATCTGTCTTGGCTTTCATAACATTCTATTTAGAAAGGCAGTAGAAAAGTCTGTAAAATGGCACGAACTCACAATCTGGTCAAATTACAGGTCCCTTATATCAGAAAAAACAAAAATGCTAGCAAAAGCCATAAAGGCTACATAAACATGTAACTTTTTCCTTCCATTTCACTTTAAATTGTGAAAAAAAAAATCTTTGCAGTGATCAAGGCAATGTATATTTCAATATATGGCTGGATTTTCACATTTTAAATCAAATAAAGTAAACTTTGAAATAGCAGAATCTTTTATGATTTCTCAAACAATAAGAAAATACCCTAAAATTCAATAAATTCCCCAGTGACACTATTGCTGTTCTGTATCTCCTGAGACTAATTTTCAGAGCAATAAATGTTTAACAGGAATTTATTTCTGCTTGTAAACAATACTCTGTCAGAAAGACTGCACAGTAAAATGCACAAGCAGCAAAGAATTATGAATTAAACAATACATTTTATCTCCATAGTCTGCAGAGAGCATGTATAATGTAGAATTTTCAGTTTGAAAATTCTATGCCATTTTCCTGTAACCTGGGCATTACACATATCAGCATTGCATATACATGAGACAAAATAATAGGTTGATGGTACCACAGCTAAAATGCAGAATAATAAGTAACAGAGAAAATATTTGAAGGCTTTTATGCACTGAAACACACAGACTGAATGCCATAAAATATGCATATCAAGGAATAATTGGTGTCCTTTAATTAAACCTGTTGCTGCTACAAGCAATGTACAGCTTACTACTTTCCAAGGGCTGCTTAGATGCAAGAACAGAACATGCTTGCTTGTAGGACAAAACTTGACTTAAAAGGGTGATGGAGTGGGTTAAAATTTCAGCAATGTATTGCAACAGTCGAACTCCATGTTAAACTTTAGTTGAATTTCAGCAAAGATGGTACTTGTTGCCATGACAACAGCTGAAGCAAGAGATATTGACAAAAGAGAATTCTACATTCCACATAAAGCATGAGTTATGTGTTAGCACAGACAAAAGAATAGTAAATGGCCTCTGTCTTCTGAACTTCATGGATACAAACACCTCAGAACCAGACTAGAAAGGGTAGTTTTTCTGTTCAGTATAGAGAACAATATATATGACAAATCTTTGACATTGCAGATCTCTGTTCTCAAATAGCTCACCCCTCACATTGGATCTATAAACACCATCTGTGTACACTGAAGAAACATTTCCAGAAATAGATGAGTCATACACCATTATCTCTTGTCAGAACACAGCAGATAGATTTGTAGCAGATGATAAACAAAACAACAAGCTAATGTCCTAGAATCTATCCCAAGCCTTATAAAGTAATTGCTTACATAGAATGGATAAAAAACATTGCGAGTTTATTTTCATGCTGATGACCAACTAATCTAGGTTTTCAGTATTCCCTGCTTATTTATTACTCTTCCACTAACCATGCCTAAATTGACAACTCTCAGCATACACCTTTCTGGGATTTTTCTCACTCTCATAGTTTGAACATATACTAGAAGACCTGAAAGATACTACGGATGTATTACCTACCATGGCTTTCAAACTGAACAAAGGAAGAAGAAAAGGGAGAAGGAACACCAGCTAAAGCATACCAAATCAGAGATTTTTTCGCTAGCATAGGTTGAGAGGTTTCAGGGTCCAGTGAACATGAGTGACTTGCACCAGTGCCTATGGTTCTTGCAGCTGATAGTGCCTTCCAGGATAAAATCACAGCTTGGATAGGAGCAGCACTGGCAAAGCCATGCACGTGTGCATACAAGACAAACATTGTTCAAAAGACCTTACAAAAGCACAGAGAAAGATAAAAGGTGGCAGGACAAGGAGACACAGAGGAGTAATTTGCCTGGCTAGACCCATCATTCCTTAAACAGGCCAATCACTTCCTAGCCTTTAAGGGAATGATCAAATGCTCAAAGGACCTTTCTTAAAGGAAGCAGCCATGAGCCCTCTGTCTGGGCTAAAGCACAGATGACTCCCTTCACACACTGAATTTGCTCAGCTTAGGTCAGTTGAAATCTGAGCTTGATGTATTTATATCGTTTTATTTTCCTTTAATTGTTCACTTTCCATGAGAATAATTTTCTCTAATTAATATTTCTATGAATAACTGTCAGGCAAGGATTTATATATCTTGAATAAAATGCTGCTTTCCATGAGGCAAAATGCAGTGGGTATATAAGGCTATGCTACCCATATTTAAAGTGTACTTTCCGAAGGGCTGCTTCTGTCTCAAAACAGCATGTATCCTGAATAAGAGAGCTGGAGAAAAGAGTTGATCAGAGAATACAAGAGTTGATCTTTATTTCTGAAAATCACAAATGTGTTGCAAAACTTCCTCAACAGGGAGTGGCCTTATGAACCAACCCAGAAAAGGTTTTGCAAAATGGAGACAGAATGCATGGACATGACTCTATCAGCAAAAAAAGGATGAATTGTTGAGAAAGACATCTTTTGCAAATGATATACAGTAGCAATATAAAGATAAAACTGAGAATTTTTGGGGTTCACCGTTATGCAAGATGTGGGGAAAAAGATGTACAAAGTATAACATTTTCTGCAGTATGAGAAAAGGGAAGGGAAGGTGCAGGGGTAAAAATAAATATAGTCAATCAGGTGGCACAAGGAGATCCCCAAGTCTTTGTGGGAAAAAGTGCCTATCAATGTGAGTAAAATCTGCAAAAACAACAGTCCTTCACATGAAAGATTAAACTCAACTTTCACCTTCAGGTGAAAGGTCCTACTTTCCAGTATAAAGGTTCTTCTAGAATGAATGAATATGGGGAGACAACTGTGAATCCATCTGCAATGTTAGCAGAATTGAGTTGGAATCAGAGAGGTTTAACTTTGGGATCTGAAGGGAAGTCAGAGAAAGACAATTGAACTTGGCAATAAAGAAGCATTGGCAATAATTGTGATAGTAAGAACTAAGTGTTCAGCACAAGTAAGTAAAACAAATTTAGAGATGGTTTGAACATCACAAAAGTGGAGAAGATAGTCTTCTGTAATGCAAGTTACAGATTTGAGTGAAGGAGAAAGGCTTCACATGTTGCCTGTTCTGGAATAAGGCATGACAACAGGGTCAAGAGGAAAATAGGGAAATTTAATTTTATAAAGGTAACATTTTATAAATAATTTTATAGAAGTTTATAAGGTGTGAGGAAAGACTATTACCTCATAAACTATGAGCAGAACCAGATATAAGATAAGATTCAAGAGTGAAAATATGTTCCTCCACTGATACTAAAAAAGACAAGGCAACAACAAGCTAATTTTAAAGAACAGAATTCAGTATTCAAGTAAAAGACTGCCCTCAACAAATGGAAAAGTTTATCAAATAGAAAGTATTATAAGCAGAAACTACAATGTCAGTGAGAAACAGTGGTCTGACACTAACTTTACATTATAAGGTCTCATTAATGCAATCTCTCTCACTCTGTGCACAATTACATCTTTCACTTGCTTGTGTGATGTTGAGCTTTTAGACCCTGCTTTTACTTTTTTTAGCTTTGATCTTGAAACATTATTTTCTGTGCTTCAATTTGATTTTTTGTCATTTTTATTACCAGTCTATCCAAAGAGAGCATTCACATTGTTCTGACCAATGACTTAAAAGGAAACACATTAGTGAGATGTTGAATTTGTACTTTTTGTTCTGGTGGAAAGTTCTAAAATATCACCCTTATATTTTATCCTTTAGCAACAACAACACGTCTACTTTTGAAAGTTCAACAAGTGAAAACAGGGGGAAAAAGGTTTTCAAATTGTAAGACATGGTTTTTGTGATACAGAATATTGAAAGAATCTATTTTTTTCTGTCAAATAATCACTTAACACTTTAAATGCTTTCTCTGTGCTCCCCTGTTATGCTTCATCTACCTATCTTTTTATCACTTGAAAGATTAATTTAAAACTCCTGAAAGACTGTGAAATATATCATCATTAGAATATAACATCATTAGAAGCTGTTATACAGTACCACATACCATTGTTGTTTTGTGATAGCTCTAACATTTGTGGAAGTAATAATGAATCTCTTCCAAGAGTCTAGACTCAAACATCTCATCTTGACAGAGACTGCTCTGATCACCTAGGCTGTCTAAGGGGGCATATCAAAGTGTTTTAACAAAAAATGAAAAAAAAAGTTTGACGGTTAATGAGTTGTGGTTATCAGTCCCTCTTCAAACTTTTTTGTATTTTAATTAATGGCTGGGTAGTAGATCAAATGCAAATGCCACCCCTCCTCAAATAAATTATGGAAATATCTTGCAAGGCCTGAAGCCTACACTTTTTTTCATCAGGTGTACATTTTCAGCACTTTGTCTTGCTCTTTCTCTTAGCACGATGAATGCTTCAGCATTTGACAGTAAATGTCACTCTGTCAATGAAAGAGTTGGATGTGAGTCCCCATCAGAAGAAGAAATTTAGTCTTCTATACTTCTTTGATGCTTGATAAGAAATAAGATAGCCAACCTCCTGTGGCTATGCTTTGAGGGACTACCACCTGTTGGGCCCACTACAGAAAATGTTTTGGTTTTTATCTCAGGTCAGTTTAGGTGTGAAGCAGATGTTTAGCTCAGACAAAGCTGTTTCTTGATGTGTCCAGAAAAAAAAATCCACCTCAGTTCTAATGAGCTCTGCACTGAAACTGTTACCTGTGCACTGACTAGCAATTAAGTGGAAAAAGAAGCCCTCAGGACCACAGGTTTGGATACAGACACTAAACCATTGATGGAGAAGCCACGTAGAACCACTTAGCCACTATAGAAACTGGTTTTTAAAACCAGTTCTTATTGTATATGCCTTGCAATATAAAATATGTATCTGATGGCTGTGAAAACTATGACTTTCAATTCTGCATTTTCTAAATTTTTTTTCTTAATTCAGCATGTGTGTAATAGCCAAAAACAAGCCTGAGTCACTGCATGGCATTGATACTCTTTAGCCAAAGGAAACTGTTTCAGCTCAGCTTGTAAAAATGTTGCCTAGGAGTCATAGGCATCTTTTTTCCATTCATGATTAGAAAAGACCACCCTGTGCACACACAAGAGTAAATTTCCAGATGAGAAGGATGAAGGCTTTACTAATCAGTTAGGTCTGCTCTCATATCAGTCCATCGCTTGGCAGATGTACAGTGGTCTACTCCAAGCTAATCTGTGGTTTCTCAGCTCCTGCAGAATTTATTTCTGCTGTTGATTATTTCCCAGACTCTTCTCATTATTTTACCTGGTGGATCCAGGAGCATTTTCAGGCTCTATCCTCTGAGACAATCACCACACAGATTAATTACATTGATCTGTCACTTCAGACCTGGACAACTTAAGATGATGATTCTGTCTTTAGTCCTAAATCAAAAAAGTATCCTGCAATTTATGTAATAAATATCAATTACATAAACCTCATTATTGAATATATCAGAGTAATTTAATCCTGTGCTAATTTAATCAATCAGTTCACCTTCAGATCAAGAAACTATCACTATTTTTTGA
>VZRH01006038.1:333139-358159 GCA_013397555.1 Urocynchramus pylzowi
TTTTGTTAGAAATGAAACAACAATTTATCTTTTTAGTTCAACAGAAGTATTTTGTGTTGTTTGGTAGCAGTCCTGTTAAATAATGCCTGCATTTAGTTCTCATATATCTGTAATTTTTAATATCTGTAAAAATATTTATTGAATCAGCAAGTGAGATTTTAATCCTACTACTTTAGTCTTTGTATTATCAAAGGAGGTAAAATTGTCCAGTATTTATACTGTTCTGTCTTACACTCTTTTTAAAAGTTTAAAATTCATATCTTAAAAAGAACTAAAACAATGAAAGTGCCATTTTTTTTGTATTCCTCTTTGGATTTTTCCATTGAAAAACAAAAATATTTTAGAACTTCTAGTACCTCATAAACAGTTAAACTAACCTTACCAGATACTATTCCATAGAGTAGGTATTGCTATATTGCATCATTCTCTTGTTAGCAAATTACATATTTAACTTAGAAAATGGTTATGCCTGGAAGCACAATGACTTGTGTTGCAGTTAGAACAGAACTGGATACAGCAGTAGCCCTTATAGCTATACCAGCCCTTACCAGAAAATGTAGCACACAATAGTACCTGACATACTGGAGCTCGCTCTATGTAAATTAAACAGAGTGAGATGTTGAGTGCCACTCTTAGCAGGCCTTGGAAAATATTTGCTTTCATTGCTCTAAGTGCATTCATAAATACAAACACACTCTGGCTCTGAATTTTCTGCTAAAATATTCTCAAAAACTGGATTCTAAAGAATACCATCTTGGTTGCACAAATCCCCATCCACTTGAAATAGATTTGTTTACAACCATTATGTCTCCTTCTATGTTTTATAAAAGCAGAAATGAATGTTGACTATGAAGAATTTCAGTAGCTAAGTACAATCCTCAACAAACAACTGATTTCTACAAAATGAACCTATTTGGGTATCCCATAGAGCTGTATATATTTTTATTTCACTGTTCTTTCATTACTTTTTGTTTCAGATGGGTTTTTTGTTATTGTCTCCTCTTCAGTTACAATAAGGTTCATAGATACAACATGGAGTAAAGCACCTCTGGTGACAGATGGTTGATTAAAATCATGGACAGAGATTAAGCAAGAAAAAAGTTGCAGGGCTGAAAGAGGCAATTAAAATGGCAGCTTGCTCAAGAAAGCAGAAGAGAGGTCATTTTTGCCCTTAAGAAATGCATTAAACCATGCTACAGTGATCAGGATTACCAACTGCTCAATGGTTAGTGACAGAAAATCCTCTCTTTATGTCAGCATTTTTCAACAAAATCAGTTCTCAAATTTGATTCCAGTTATGCACTGTTCTTTATTCCAAACTTAGAGGAGCAGCTCATCAGCTCTTCCAGAAAGGCCACACAAGTCCTAGAATCTTTGTTGCAGTTGTCATGATCCATTTTAAGTTCAGGAAGCACCATTATTTCCACTTTTAGGGTGGTGTGCCTTCCATTTCATGGATCTTTTAAACTTAAATATTTCACCCTTTTATTTGTTTGTTGCTCTGTTTCTGGGCTCAGGTGCAGCCAATTGACATGGCTCAGTTCAAATGTGTTTCCAGTTAGAGTACAGAAATTTCTCTCTAATGTGCCTTGACATTAATTTTTATTCAAAATATTGATTGGGTAAAAGACTGCTGAAAGAAGTGTGTGTACACACAGAATATCTCAAATATGGTTGAATAAAACTTCTTCTTTACCACAAAAAACAAGGAATAGGGAGTGAAGGAAGGTTGTGAAAAAGGTGTCAAATTCAGCTCCTAAGCCGAAAGCAGAATTTTTTTTTCAAAAATATCAAACATTTAAACAGGCAGGACACCTTTCCCACAGCTCATCAATTTCAAGTACCATTCCCTAACAATGCTCAGTGCTACACTACAGTAGCATAGCAATACACCCCTAAGTGCAAAACGCTTTCAGTCACCTTTTTAGCACCAGAAAAAGACCAAGACAGAGTACAAATAAGAAATATCTACTTATACTCTTACCGTTTGTTGCTGTGGGTTTATGTAAAGCTCTCTCTTGTGAGGAATTAAAAGATAAAAATTAGGGCACCCCTCAAAACGGATTAAGGACAATAGAAGCTGATTATATAAAGAAAACATTTAAAGGTAGATGAATTCTCACAACTAATACAGGTATGGATCAAACTAACAGACTTTTGGGACATAAACAGCACCAATTCAAGGTATTTATAAAAATCTGTTGCCGTTCTTGGAACACCTCATTATTAATATGCTATCATTTGAAATTTAGTATGGGAAAAAAGCAGCCCTGTACTTCAGAAGTGAAAGCATACAGGCTGTGTAGAACACCAGCTAACTGTTATAATGAACATAGCAATCTGTGCACAACGTAGGCTAGCTGTCAAGATACACACAGCACCAGCGTTTGAATTGATCCCTGGTATCAACAGAAAGACTGCCTCACCAGAAATATGAAAATTTTAAGTCAGATTTTCTTTTTAGCCATTACAGAGTGTCCATAAAAATCAGGTTCAACATCACTTGCCAGATATTCCCCTGCGCAGAGCTGGTGCTGACAAAACACACCGCCCCAAAGCAGCACGTGTGGGAAGGCAAATGGAAAGCTGCAGACCCACCTCTGTTTTGGACATGGAGAACAGTGCTGGGGGTGTGCCCACTGAATCTTTGATACAGCAGGGAAAACAACACAGTTTGAAACATTTCCTCAGTGTTCAACCTTCCTTTATTGCCTCTTGTTCCCTGGAATAAACCAGACAAAGATCAAGCAGGTGCCCATGCATCACGTCGGTGTCTTTCAAATCTCTACATTTTTACTGTGTTTTAGAGCACTTCAAATAAAATCCAATGGATTTTAGAAAACTTTAAGTATTACTGCCTTTGAAGCAATAAGAAATATTCAATCACCATGGAAACACAGCTGCTGGGAGTTTATCTAAAATGTCCACAAAAGTAACTGCAAGGAAGGAACACACTGTGTTATTGTAGCACAGGTCTTGTAAAGGTCCATTTAAATAGGTAAATTAATGTAAAAAAATTCCATTAAAACTTTCAGTTTTATTAGCACAGTTAGCCCTCTTCAAGGTGTTACAGAAAAACCAAATTATCCAGGGATGTTTGCTTCATGTAAACAGCCAGATGTTTGCTTGGTGACCAAAAAGTAATCTGATCACACAAATAATAGACATTTTGGAGCATGGTTTAATTATGCATATCCTAGTACACAAATTTGTATTAAAAAATGTATTTTAAATAGAACTACACAGAAATTACTTAGCTCTGACCCATAGCTGATGAAGGAAACAAACGATAGTGGAAGGCAGAGAGAAGTGTTTCATACAAAAATCATAAAAGCTAGGAAAACAAATAGAATGATACACAGTTACAGAGGGTGGTGAATGAAATTAGTCAAAGATCTAATAACCATTTGGTGAATTTTGATCTAAGTTCAAAATTCCTTTTTGGAAACTTTCATGTTAGCAGAAATAACATAGTAGTGAAAATAAGACATTTTTGAGACACAACTTCAGATTCTATTTATTGTAAGTCTTTCTCTTCAGAAGCAGGATACAGCACAGACATTATGTTGTAAAGATTTCTGGCAGAAAATTGCTAAATTTAAATTATCCAGTGTAATGGCTTCCTTATTTGTTCCAAGTTAAATGTTGGTACATCTCTTAATTTTTCAGCATCTTTGTGGCACATAGATTGCTCTCTGTCAATGACTCCTTCACTTGCAATTGCTGTGCTGCATCAAGCATTCATATTTCATGCTCAACTTTGTTCCACCATCATTTTTTATGTGGTTAAATTTATATATAATTTGTTTAAATGTTGAAGATTATTTTTCTTCAATATAAGTCCTTCTGAAGAGGACTCAAGCAATTAGGAATTTTTAAGAATTCTGCTATAATTTTTTTTTCCTCTGCAAATTTTTGAAAAGTTATGAATGTACAATGTGGATTTTTTTGAGTTTAAATCAACTTTTTAAAATTAACTAAATCCATTTTTTCACTACTTTTTTGTATTTCTGACTACTTAAATCTATTATTCTTTTTTCACCTTCTAATCATGCGATATTTATAAATTCTGCAAATTGCTGAGCAATTTCTGGGAGATAAATTATGTTTCATTCCTTTTTTATTTATGGAGTATGTGATATCCATTAAGCCACTCAATGTTTCATTCAATTAAGTTAGAGTAAATAGACATCAACTTTTTTAAGCAATGTCTAATCTTCTGACCTCCATTACAGTTATTACTTTGGCAAGCACACTTAAGGCTGCATTCATAACATGTATTCTCCATCTTGCAATTAATTTTCAGTAGTGTCTCAAATGCATGAATTAGCAAACCTAGAGCTCCAAAGTGTGATCGATTAAGCTTCATGATAGATTTTTTTAATGCATTTTGCTTTAATACTTGGGTTTAAATTATGGCAAAGCCATCAAAGTGATTAGTTTAGGTGTGGCAGCTTCTAATAAATGTACTTAGCATAATTGATTGTCTGTGTGACTCAGCTAATTCATTAATTGATTCTGAAATGCTAAAACAGCAATGTAACATTTTTAAAAGGAATTACTTTTGCTGTTTCCTTTCAAGAGATTTTACTTTATGTAAGTAAAGTATGGGTCCCTTCTTGGCTGGAGCCATAATGCAGATCAGCTTAGCAAATGGAAGGCAGAGTCTGATTCTGCCACTATGCCCTTTTTGGGATCATACCCACCTCCCAGACAATCTCTACCAGTTACTGTGAGTATTAACATCAGACAATATGCCTTAGGCTGCTCACTGGACAACAAACGAATGACATTGTACTTCGGTTAGAAACACAAGGTGAGAAAAAACTTGCAGAGCCTTTCCTGCACTTCCCTTCAAAAAGCAATAGAGGAGACTATAAAATCCCCGAAGCAGAAGCCAATTTATAAAGTGTGAAGCAGATAGCACATTTTTTATCAGTTATCAACAATAAATAAAAATTGTGACCTAACTTGGGGTCACAGTTACCGTAACTCGTGCACTGTGTTGTTCCTGAAGACTTCACCCTGTGGAAGGAGCCGACACTGGAGGAGTTAACAAACAACAGCAGCCCGTGGGAAGGACTCACACTGAAGAAGTTGTGGAGGACCCCACACTGGAGCAAGGGTAGGACTGCTCTCCCCAAGGAGGAAGGAGCAGCAAAAAAATACGTGATGAACTGACCATAACCCCAATTCCCCATCTCCCTGGGTTGATGATGGGGAAGAGGTAGAGAACTGGCAATAAAATTAAGCACAGGAAAGAGGGAGATAGAGGGAGGAAGGTGTTTTTAGGATTTGTTTCACTTCTCATTATCCTGCTCTGATTTTGATTGGGGATAAATACAACTGATTTCCCTAAGTAGTCTGTTTTGCCCATTGGTGAGTTATTCCTCTCTGCCCTGATTTCAACCCGTGAACCTTTCATTGTATTTTTTCTCTGCTGCCCAGGTGAGGAGGGGAGTGATAGAGGCTTTGGTGCATACCTGTCACTCAGCCAGGGTCAAACCACAACAACACCTAAAACCAGCAATGTATGTGAGTTCTGAGATGGATGAAGGGAAAGAAATCCCCTTGAATGCATGCAAAGAAGGTTTGGGGAGTAAAGAAAATAACAGAGGTGAGAAACCAGTGAGGTGATGTTGTGTGGAGTCTAAGAGCAAAGAAAGAAAATGGTTTATTTAGCAGTCAGTAGAGATTCAAGGTTTAACGTGGTGCTTTATGCAGTCATTAGCATTTTTCCAACAGAATTTTCAAGGCACTAAAGAAAGAACAGGGAATTGCCATAGCAAAAGTGATAGTACAAGCCACGTGAATAAGATAGAAATCAGCTTTCCATGAGGGGAAAAAAAGAAGGAACGCAAATATGTACATTATTCTGTACTGTGAGGATGGTGAGGTATGGAACGGATTGGGTGGGCTTTGAGCATGGAAGGTTTCTAATGGAAGGTATCACTGCCCACAACAGGGGGGCTGTAACTAGATGATCTTTAAGGTCCCTCCCAATCCAGTTCTTTGGTTCTGTAAATACATTATCTTTATACTACACATAAGATAGTATAAAATTCTTGTTATTGTTGTTAGTATTATTATTGGTATTGCTCCATTAAAATATAATATTAAAATTATAATGCCATATAATTATTATATTTGCTATAATATAATCTAATCTATTATAGAATTATCTATTCGATTAAATAATAATCTAATAGATTATTATATTTGCTCCTATAACTCTGAATAACTATTTGTCCCTTTCAATTAATTTTAAAACATTTTTAAAAATTTTTTATTTGGATAAACAATTTTTCTGATGTTTTCTTTGTTCAGACTTAGACTCATTTTCACTTACAATGCTCCTGTTTCTTTTCAGTCCTCAAGGTCTGTTTGACATCCTTGGACTTCAGTGAAGAATTTTTCATTTACTTCAGTAAGGAACTAAGGAATAGAAAGATTTATAAAGGAATGAATATGATTTTCCTTCTTCCTACCATCATGAGTCTCCAGAGGAAGAGCACTGTATTGTAAAAATATAAAAGCGCACCTAATATTTCCTAACTATTTTCAGTACTTGACAGTAAAAGATAAAATTGTCTGTAGGGAAATACATAAAAATAGTGTGAAGCTTGAAATTCATAAATGTATTTACTTGGTAAGCCTCTGCCTGTTATTATATAACTTGGAGTAGAAAGTGTTCCTGTTTTATAGCTCTATTGAAGTTTCAGAAATTTAAACAAATTGTATTTTTTCCCTTCTATGACTATATAATTCATCAAGCCAGGGTCTTGTTCAGTTTATTACATTATTTTTCCATGCATGAAAATCCATTTGCTGCTCTGGTTCTTATTGAAAACGGTAAT
Organism: Urocynchramus pylzowi; assembly: GCA_013397555.1. Taxonomy (NCBI): domain Eukaryota; kingdom Metazoa; phylum Chordata; class Aves; order Passeriformes; family Fringillidae; genus Urocynchramus; species Urocynchramus pylzowi. The sequence goes on from VZRH01006038.1 coordinate 339,997, forward strand.
TTCCTGGGTGGGTGCACATCTGTTATCATTTCAGAGTCCAGTGTGATGAGCCTGAGTGCAAAACCTCTTCTCAGTGACACTAGAGCAATGGTAATACTCTGTTTGTTTATAGATTACTGAAACAAAACCAAGAAAATAAAATTAAAATAAAATAAAAACCTCTTTAACACTGGAAGATATTGAGCATAATTTTTGCTCTTTTTATGTTGCTAGATTTCTAATTCATGGAATCATAAGGACTACAAATGAATCAGTGAGTCTGATATATACACACGTCATAGCAGGAGAATACACCAACAGAATAATGGAGGCTCAATCAATCATAATTTTGCTGTTGACATCATGGGCAGAAATTGCCTAGAACCAGGGAGAAAATAAAAAAAAGAACATGAAATTTTTTTCATATTAAAAATTTGTGTCTGTGCATGAGTGTTAGGTGTGTGTTAGGAATAAAATAAAAAAAAAAAAAATTCAAAAAATTATACCTTTAATGAAACATTTTGTTTAAGCAACTTTCAGAGCAGAAATCATAGAATCATAGAATATCCTGTGTTGGAAGGGACCCAACAAGGATCAACGAGTCCACCTCCCTTCAGGACACCCCCAGGACTCACACCATGTGCCTGAGAGTGCTGTATAATACTCCTTGAACTCTGTCAGGCTTGGTGCCATAACCACTTCCATAAGGAACCTGATGCAGTGCTCAACCACCCTCTCACGGAAAAACCTTTTCCTAATATCCAGCCTAAACCTCCTGACACAGCTCCAGGCCATTCCCTCAGTTTCTGTCTCTGGTCACTGCAGAGAAGAGATCAGTGCCTGCCCCTCCTGCTCCCCTCATGAGGAGGTTGTAGACCACAATGAGGTCTGCCTTGGTGTCCTCCTCTCCAGGCTGAACAGACCAAGTGACCTCAGCCACTCCTCACGTGGCTTCCCCCCCTTATCCTTCATCATCCCTATGGGCTTTGGACACTCTCCAATAGCTTGATATCCTTCTTAAATTGTGGTGCCCAAAAATGAGCACAGATATCTATTAAAAAAGGTTTATTATTTCTGAAGGCAAGAAAGCTTTTAGATGAAGGAAAAATAATGCATTTTCATTTATAGCACTGCATGAAGTGGTAATCCAATTTATATTTCGCTCACACAGACTTTATTATTTAGTGAGAAGCAACACATTCAAAAGCAGAGTGACCTTCAGTAGCATATGGGGATATTTTCAAGGAGAACACTGACACCAAAAACGATTTTCATTATGTTGTATTGCCTTCCATTCCTTCAGAAAGTCAGAATGACAGAAAAGCCACTTCAAGAGGTTTCTTTCTGTAAAAAGCCATATTTTGGGCAGAACATGGAGCTCTCAAGTACGTAACAAGTCATGGTGATGAATGAAAATGTCTAGAAAACAGAAGGTTAACTATCTCAGTGCACAGTCTTGCAGCCCTGCAGTTGCTTTCAGCAACCCAACAATTAGTCTTAATAAGACAGCAACTATTCCATGGGGAAATAAAGACAAGAATAATTGACAGCATGCACCTGCTTCTGTATGAAAGAGGAACTCCTACCTGTATCAAGGAGAAAGATTGCGAGCTGGACTACTGTGTCCCCAGAGTGCAAAGGAGCAACTTTCATTTTGTCTTTGATACTGGGTAGTAGTAATTCCCTGTGTGAATATAGAGTACATTTTTAATTACTGAAAACATTTTTTGCACTGGTCTAAAAACATTAGCTTGCTAACAAGTACAGTTTCATCAATAGTTTAAAACTAGAATGTATTCTAGTCCTGACCTTAAAAAAGTCAGATTTTCTTCAGATGGCAAACTTGTCCTGTATGATAACTGGTTTTAGACCGAAGAGCGAAGTGCAGGAAATTCATAAAGATCTTGCTTATTTTATGCTATATAAAGAAATTATGAATGACCTTTTCCAAATTTGCAAGCCAACTGCACCATAGGAAATCACAAAACATCAAGTTGTTATGGGAAATGTAATCATTATACTCTGTGAAGTATACTGTTTCTGGTTTGATCTGGTTAGTATCTGAAAATTTACTTCCAATACATATTCTCTATTCTATTTGTGAGATGGACCTATGTTTTCAGACCAGCTTACTCATAAAAATAACCCTACCAAGAGAATCAACATAATTCTTACATTTTCTCACACGGATTTCAGTTATGCTAGGAAATTAAATTCTTCAAAACATTGTTTCCAAGATGCAATATTATCTACTATTCAACCTATGGAAACACACAACTTTGAACTTTATATGTTCTCTTGTTGAAATTTTAACCTTATACGTAGCCAGATCAAAAACGGTTCTTTTATTGGTATGCATTTTCTCAATACACTTGCAATTCCTTCTCATTTCACTGCACGTACTTCTGCAAATCCATAACTCTTTCTACCAAAACTGATGAATTCAGGTCATTTTTATGACAATGTTTTTATTGGTCTTATTGTAGCTAGAAAAGCATAAAATTTAGCACAGCTGCTTTTCTCCTGTGTTTCAACACATTGTCACTTCTGTCAAGCAAAGTACAGATGACAATAGTGTCAGTAGACTTTACTGAAGGATTAATGGACCCATCTGTCTGTATACATTTTTTCTAGTCACATGCTAGCTTGAGTCCTGGTATCTACAAAGCATCTCAATACACTGAAGTTTACATCCATTGTACATCAAAGGGAAAGGAAAGAATACTAAGAAAAAGGGTCCTGCCATCAAGCAACCAATGCATGTAATTTTTAAAAGTAATTTCCTCTATTACTTACTAAATCCAGAGAAAAAATAGTAGAAATAAAATCTAAAGAAATTAAAACATAGTGTTTAGACCATTTCCTTCTGGGATGTTTGAATTGCAGAAATAGACTTTTAGAAAGAGAGAGCAGAAACCATAAAAGCTGATGCCTTCTTGTACATTGACACAGCTGAGGTCCTACAGCTGCTTAGTCCCTCACACCCCACCCCATGGACAGACAGCTGAGACCTGTTCTGTTCCATTCTTCAGGGGCCAGAGGCAGCAGGACCAAGAGCATTTTAGAAATCAGCCTCTTCAAACAAACCTGAGGCAGAAAACAGTGAAGTATTTTCTCTGGCTCCTTGTGACTATTCAGTGATTGCCCTGCAGATACTATGAAAGTCAGTGAGAACTGGGACCCCAATTCCCACTTTTGTTCACCAAAAGCTCACTGTCTTGGGCCATTATCATTAAAAAAATCATAATGCTGAGCCATTATTATTAAAAAAAAAATTTAAATTAGGTCCTTTGCTACACATATTTAAATTCCACAGAATTTCAAGACAAAAATAGACCAAAACAGTGAGAAAATCATATTGAATTATTATCAAAGCGCTGTTTCTACCANTATTATTAAAAAAAAAATTTAAATTAGGTCCTTTGCTACACATATTTAAATTCCACAGAATTTCAAGACAAAAATAGACCAAAACAGTGAGAAAATCATATTGAATTATTATCAAAGCGCTGTTTCTACCACTGGAGTTTTCTGAAGTCTGATTCCATCTTTCCAAAGTCTGATCCCATTTATTTTCTAGTGGAAATATTAATAAATTTCCATATTTCAACATAATACGATGATATATTAAATATTGTAATATATCATCGTATTATGTTTAAGCTGAGAGAGCATGAATACCATAATTATGTCAAAGCAAGTTTCATAAGTCAAGGAAATATTGTGCTCTTTCAATGCACAATCACAATGATAATAATAAAATGGAAGTTCAAAGAACTTGAGTGTGTAAACACTCTAGTCTAATCCTGTGTGATGCTGGTGTTACAAATAAGTACACTATGCAATTTACAAGGTATACATTTTAACATGCAAGCTCTGATTAGACAACATTATTTTTAAAATAATTTCATTAAGGGGGAGGAGAAAATCGCTTAAATTTTCCTCTATAATCCACATGCTACACTTTGAATGTCACATCTTTAATCTCCAGTATCTCCTCAGGCCAAGTAATTTAAGATTAACCAAGACCAGCAGAGCTCTTGCTGAATCAGCAGGTACATTGCCCAGCTCCTGACACACGAAGCTCACAGCTCCTCCCAATCGAAGACTCACACGCAAACTGCCTACTGAGAAAGGTCAATGGCTCACTGAATTACCTGCTGTGCCTCAAAAAGCTCAAGAAAAGAGTATACAACACAGCTGAGACAAGGAGAACTATATCTATCTTCCCAGTGTTCATTTGGGGCTATTAATTTATCAACTCTGTCTGCAAATCCTTTCATTTGCTGCCAGTGGGAAATGGTGGGGTTCCCCAGAGATGTACTGGACTCGTCATTCCAGCTGCAGCTCCAGCGTGCTGCCTCAAGGAGCCTCTCCCTCTTCACTGGCAGCAGGGGGACATGACACAACCTAACCTCCAAGCCTAGGTGCCTGCAACAGACATTCCTCAAAACCATACCAATGAAAAGTTAGACTACTTTGATCTCTTCTGTCTGTAGATCTATTTCAATCTTACTGTTGTTGAAATCTCTCCCCCTTCCTTCTAAAGATTCTACTGGCAGCTTTTTAATTGCCCAAATAGTATTTATCTGAGGGTTACTTTTCTTGATAAAGTTTCAATACCTGTGCAGCCATTTTTCAACTTACACTTTTATGAACTGAAAAAACTCAAGGCTTAAGAAAAGTTGAGGTTTTTCATCATCATGCTCATTATATAGGTTTAAACATCAAAGGGATATCATAACAAACACTTAATTTTGATCATTTTGATTTGGGTGTGGTTTCCTCTTTCACTCAACTGTTTAGCATCAAAAATACAGTGGTTTGGCACGTTGAGAATCTAATGCCACTGCACTTTAGATAATGTAAGGTACAGAATGGAGTCCTAGCTAACTAATTGCAGTTTAGACAATGAACAGTTTTCAGTGAAGTACCGTGTCTTTAAAGAAATTTAATTGCTTGGAATGCACTGATTTTATGCATTACTACCCAGATTCTCATATTCTCCTGGAATAGTTCAGGCAGGCAAGAAAGTTCATAATTTAAAAGATTCCTCATTGTTAGTTTGTACCATTTAATGTAATTTTGGGACTATGTGCTCTCATTTATGCCTGCATACCATAGTGCCTTTGGGGCTTTATTAACTCTGTCTTTGACAATGTCCAAGAGACTGACATAATTCCCAGGAGGATTATTTTGATACTGCTAGCACTTATTTGTCATGGAACTAGTGCAGTAGTTCACCTCCAAGAGTAGCTCCCCCCTACATTTCACAGACATCAAACATCTTTTCAATATCTCACATTAAAATCCCATCAAGATGTACTGTAAAATCAGTTTAGAGTCTTCCAGTCAAAATGTTATGAAACCCTACAACACCAAGTTTTCTCCTTATGTAATATATTACTACGAAAGAAATGAGAATTGTTGAGAACAATTTGGATCACATTTTGTTTCTCTGCTCTGCTGGAATTGTCTCAGGGTTCATTACTAGATAGCTACAGAAAACAGCAATCCCAGAGATCATACTGGAAAACATAATTTTCCTTAATTATTCCTTAACTAGCCTGCCAGGTTGATCTTGACCAGGGTGATCAGTAGACTCCCACAGCCTGATATTTAAGTAGTAATTTTACTTGCTTTCAATTTTACTTTTGTCCTGCTGGCAATAATAAGTAAAGTTTATATTCATAAAGTGAATTTACATTTTGTACTAGCACACAACAGGGCCCTTTTAAACTGTACTGACATGGACTGGAATTCACATATATTCCTTTTAAGCTGACATTTCCAGGAAGGAGCAAGTAATAACTGAAAAAAAAAATTGAAAAAGCTTAAGGAAGTACTTCAAACATGTCTATCTATTCTTCTGATAAAAATTTTGGTCCAGCTGTGAAAGAGCCTAAGTGTTCACATATCAAACAGCAACACCAACTTTCCTAGTGGGGTGCAAAAAAATCCATAATAGCTTTTCAAACTAATAAAATACATAAGTATAAGCTTTCAAGCTTACAGTTCAACAAGTGAATCAGCACTTGGAAGAAACTAAAAAACTTCCAAGAAAGAAAAAGTAAAAGAAAACAAGTTGAAAATAATTTTTATTACTAATTTTTTTTTATGAGCCAGTTTTATCACATAAGTGTTTTGAATATCAAAATCTATTAAGCAAGGACCTTGGCAGTCTACAGGTGGTTCCTGTGAAATGGAAAAGTTATTTAAGGCTTATAAATTAAATATGGAACTGCTTTTGTTTGCTCTGATGATGATGTTCTCTTCAGTGATTTTGAATGAGGCTGAAACATACACCATTCTTTTGCTGCAACAACAGCAACATCTAATTTCAAAATGTTCATTGGCAAACCAAGGGCAAAATAATTCACTTGTGTGCTAAACATATGTCAAGAAACATGCCACTAATGGCTTTTAGACAGGTAACAATGGAAAACACTATTATTTCCCTGCAGTTCATCTGCCTCCTCTTTTTGCCCATGAACTTAAAGTTTTGAACCATAAGCTAATGAAAATTATCATTGAAATTCATTTTTTGGTAAAAGACCGAGAAAACTTTCATTTGGATGCCGTTCAGTGTCATTGGAAAATAGTTTTACTTACCTTGGTATTACCATGAAGGTAATTTTCTCAAGTTTGGATCCTATATGGCAGCATTTTAATAGCATGACCTACCACAATTTAATAGCAAGTATTGGCTCTGGGTGCCACATCCAGGAAGGGATTTGCTATGCCATGCTACAGACTCCTGAGTTTGTTCCATGGAAAGTCACCCCACCCCTCAAAGTATTGCAGTACCTGCCATGTATAATCCAGCACTAATTCACAGTGGCTAAGGCAAAGGCACTTCCAGAGGCCCTGAGCTCCAGCAAACATGGTGGCCAGCACAGGGCCAGTTCAGCTTGGCTGGCACAATCCTTGCATCCTGGATTAAATCCTCTCCTTTCCAAAGCTGCTCTGGTCGGTTCAACTCCATACAAGTTACTTCTGATTTAAATAAAGCCAATTACGAAGCACTTAGTCAAAAGCACGTAGGAAACAGAAAGGATCAGTTCAGAGGACAGCTGAAAAGATGACTCATCTGGATGTTTGTAAAACATGGGCACAAGTGTTTAAAGCAGAGCCCATGAGACAGGCAAAGGCAGAAGAGGGAGGGCTGCTCTGGCATCATGCCAAAATGCAATCCCGGCTACACACACCTGGTTTTGGTACATCCTGCAGCAGACCTGGTGCAAGGGTGGGCTATGCTGAGTATCCTATTGCATCGGAAGAATTAAATGCGTTGCAGAAGGATTGCCCAGAGTACTCTGGCTGTTATACAATTACTGTATGACCAGAATAGGAGCCTGTGCTCATACAGGTCAACAGTGCAAACTTCAATATTTAACATTTGTTCTGGGCGCTTCCCCAGCAAAAACTATTGAGCTTACATGAGTATACTGCATGTGAGTACAAACCTTCACATCAGAGTCCAGCAGCTAATCTGCCCCTGCTTAGTGCATTTGAAATGATGACAAGTTTATTTCAAACTACAGGGAAAGCTAGTAGTTTAGAAAAATCTGAAAAAACATAAGAGAGGCACTCAGATTCCCTGTCTCTTCTAGTTATGAAGGCAGGAAGGAATGCCTGTAGTCCCCTCAGAATTTCCTCCCTGCCCTTACAGAAGAGTCTCAAGTCTCTGATCAAAACACACAATTGGTATAGCAGCACTGATGGGAAACAATAAACAAGAACTAAAATAGTTATATGCTTTGTGCACAACTATTAAGCAAAATTGCTTTTTGTAATTTTGTTGTAAAGATCAGAAGAATATGTGATAAAATAATAATGCTGGTCTCTCATGTTTAAAGCTTAACATTTTATCTTTCACACCTCTGCAAGTAAAGTTGTTGAAGACAGAGATGAAAGACAATTACATTCTCTTACAAATACCAAGCTATGAACTATTTAAATAAAAATTTAGTTTAGAAGACCATTTATGGCAGAGAGAAAAACACTTTCCTGAATATAGATTTCCAAAGCTTTCTCCTCTACTAAAGCTTCCATTCAGGATCAGTCAGCCAAACTCCCCACTCCTCTGGGCCTTTGGGGCAGCATTTGCTCCTGCCATTAAGTACAACAAAGACACCAAATGGGATCTGTCCATTTTGGTCTGCAGAGATTCTTTTGTTTTCTTTTCTACCTCTTTAAATTATGTCATACCCGGATGGTTACACAGATACTGGAAATAACTGGTTAATGTACTGGTCAGGGTTGAAAAGCAGGTGAAGAACGCCTGAAACATTATCTGTAAAATCTTTCATTGTCATCATCTACTCACTCTGAGAACAATAATTTTTGGTACGAAAGAAGATCTAATAGACAAATCAAAACTAATAATAAAAAACAAAGCCCACTTCCAGTGACTTAATCAATTATCTAAATGCCCTCAAAAGACCTTAAAGAAAACATTTGGAAAAGATAAAATGGTTTTCCCTGCAAGAAAATATATACCCTTTAAAAAAAAAAAAAAAGAACACCAAAATCAGGCAGCCAAGTTAAAAAAAAAAAAAACAGATAAATAAATAAAGACATGAACCAAAGCAGTTTTTATTTACTTAGAGAAAAATTATGTCATCAGAACACAAACTGGAGAACTCCTGACATTTAGAAAAGAATCAACAGTGTCTCTCAGGAACCGTGCTCTTCAGATGTTGCCATACTTCTTTACTCAGTGCACAAATGTCCACACTCTCTACTCAGGGCCGTGTTCATCCTAAATACTGCCTTCCCAGATCTCAGACAAGAATGCCATGGACATTGCTGCTCTTGGGGGTGCCAGACCTTTCCATAGCCTTGCAATGATCTGCCCCAGTTGGTCACTCCTGAATCTCTCCCTCAGTACAGGCTGAGTTGCTTTATTACCTACAAGATATAACAGATTCAGAATAACAATAACCACACAAAACTAGTCTGGACAAATAAATTCAAAACTGCCACAAAAAAAAGGATGTTAAGAAAACACCATCACTCCATTCTTTTTATCCTTTTCTGTTGTGTTTTGGTCTACATGTCCTTCTCCATTAACAGACTTTGTCTGGAAGATCAGAATATAAATAAATCAAGAAGATGTTCTACTGCTGAGAGTAATCTCTATGTGCATGAAGCCTGTTAAATTTTCTTTATGTGCCCAATATGAGGTAGACTGAATCACAATCTGCACAGGACTCACTCTTGTCTCTAATACAAGGAGACACAAGACCTTCAGAGCAGGAGTGTTTTCTTATTTGTGTTGCCACTTCCTCCCTCCCAAACCAGATATGTTGGTATAAGAACCCAACAAGCTGAGCACCTCCCTGTGCCCTCCCCCAGACAGGGGAAATAGCAAAGAACAGCACACACAAAATGCCATGGATCTCTTTAACCTGTGAGTAACCCAAACAAAGCACCTGCTCCCTTCACAGAGCACTTTACCAGTGAATCTCACTCAATATTTAGGATACTCATATACTCTGTTTGCATTTTCTCTTCCTGAAAGGATACTGGAATATTCTTAATGTGCTCATTATGAGTTGCTACTACTTTAAAGTGGACTTAATTTGAGGCAACATTCTCTCTTTTATCAGGACTACTTTTCTCATGAGAAGTGTGCTTGAATAGGCTTGTTAGCATTAAAGCTATCACATGCTTCAGCTGGAAACAATACCCAACGTCCCAATTTTTGTATTACCTAGCCATGATTTGGAGTAGATAAGGATGTAAAAAATGCGCTCCTTGATTAATTCATAAACAAAGTTGGATAACTGAAGATAAGTTGACATTAAACAAAGCAACCTTCAGGGAACAGCCTGGGCTCTTGCTGCTCTACTGGGAAATATTCTGCAGGACTCTAAAAAAGCTTGTTTATCAAGGTAAATATGTCAAGCAGGAGTTATTCAGACATAGCCTGAAAACAATACAGCTTTTAAAAACAATCCACTTGGGGTATTGTGAGGATACTTCCCCAGAGGAAACCATACAAAATGTCATACAAAAAACAAATAAAAGTAATCAAGTTGTAAAATGATAGAAGAACAAACAGCAATAAGAAGAGTAGGACAAATACACAGCTCTGTTTCAGGAAAAAATGTTTAAAAAACAAGAATGGTTAATACTGTGTCCAGAGGGCCTACACTGGCACTTTTCTACCTGCCTTCCTATGCACCCTTCTGTCTTAACAGTTCCACCACTACTTCTACCACTATTTTGCAGCTTTAACCTTTTCTTCTCCCCTTCCCCACTAATGATGGGTCTTTTTTTTCCTTGCACTTTACACCTGTAACACAGCTGGTGTCATCCAAGGGAGGAGGAAGAGGAGGAACAACCTGAGAAGATAAATAGTCTAAGACAGCCAGGGAAGGGTCTGCAAGGCTTTGATAAGCAATGCTGGTGGGGGTGGGAGAGCTGAGGGGAGCAGCAACCACAGCCCTGCCTAGTCTGCCCTGGCAGGACACTGAAACTTCCTACCCTTGTGTCTGCTGTCTGACCGGTACCACAGGCTCTCAGACACTCTCTGACTCAGCCTGAAAAAGAAGAAACAGTCAATTATTTCCAGCAACATCTTTTAAACTCTAAACAATTACCTACTTTACCTAACAGATAAAGGTACATGCTTTATCTGGAGGTTAAGTCCTGGCTGAAGTTCAACACTAACAGCCCCTTGTTACTTTACCAGGAAGATACAAAATAGAAGTTGTTGTTTGCGGTTTTTTTTTAAATTAGAAAATACCGTTCCAAGTGTTATGTCAACAACTGTTTATTGTTGACAACACAACTATCAAGACTGCATAGACACAATGTGCAAGCACATGCAAATATTCTTACATCTGCTTCTACATGCAGCAAGTCTAGAAAATCAGCACTAGCACTTGATTCAGTGGGGAGAGCAAAAAGGGTGCTTTCACTTCAATATTAGTTTGCCCAGTTTTTATACAATGCAACCTGAAACAATCATGGGTCATGCAAGAACCTTAAACTGAAGGTAACAGACTTTTATTCAAACTTATGTTAATAGTGAAACCAGAAGATAGAGCTTATCCAAACCAGATTTTCAGCTAGTCAGAGATGAGTGGTTTTTAAATACCTTCCTCTTAATACTTTCATCTTCTTAATTTTGGATAGTCCTATAAGACCGGCTCTGATGTTTGAGAACAGTAATGGAGGGTAATAAGACACAATGTATATGAAGCAAACACATTGATCTATTGGTAATGGCTTTCTTCAGTCAAATGCTGATAAAATTTTTTAAGCCAACCCCTCAGTAATCATTTTTAACTTCAACTTTCAGAGAGAGTATGTGATGCACATCTCAAGATTTAATACTATGATAGGATTATTGTCTAGGGAAATCTTTACAAAAACTTTACTGCATTAGGAAACACTTTATGCAGAGCTTGAGAACTAATTTATTGGAACCAAAATAATGCAGAATGCCCCACAACATTCTCAGAGAATGAACAGGAATCAGGCAACTTGGAGTAGAATCAGAATCAAAACATCTGTGAATTTCAAAGCTGCCCAAAGATCACAAGTCTGTGCAGCAGTTAATTATACATTTTTGCAAAGCTAAGACTTTGGATTTGGCTAGAATGGAGTGTGGAAGCCTTTTTAATACAAGGCTCCTCCAACTCATCCTCACAAATAAAAGGATCATTAGGATTGCAAAGACAAATCTGATTTTTATGTTGCAGAACAAAATCTTACTTCTACATGATCTGTAGTGTATGTAGATGTGAGACAGCTTTCTTTCATCATCACTTCTGCAGTTCAGATTTAGACTTATAAGAATGGTCTTCAGGGGTATTTTTTTTTTCCTTTTTAGTTCTTGTCTTCTTCCTTTCAGAAATTGCATTTTAGAAACAGTCTCCTTATCTCAAATTTGATCTGTCCAAATGTGACCTTTTCTACCTTAACAATTCCTCTCTTCTTTATCTTTTCTAAAGCGTTTAAAATTTCCACTACATTTTCTGTCTCTCAGGATCTCCCATAAAAACAAACAAATAAAAACTTGCTTGTAAACATAATAAAAAAGGAATTATTTTGGGTTTCCACCATTATCAAAAGAATGATAGAAAACACGTCAGGCTGCAGTGAAGCTCCTTAAGTCCTTATGTGATACATTCTAGAATTTTGAAAGGATTGCACTGGGAAACTAGTTATCACTTAATCTAATTTAGCAAGCCAAAAAGATCAGGTCATATAGAAATTTTGTTGTTCTTCTGATGAAAAATAATGCAAAAACCTCACACTCCTAATTAAAAAAGTATCTAGCTATCATTTCTCAGTCACCACAGCTTTAACTGAGAAGCAACTGTTCCTTCTTCATTAGGATTTAGGGGATTATCTGGCACCCCACCCACAAATATAGATTAGTAATAGCTATGGAAAACAAAATCCTTATTATAGAGATTTCCAAGAATTTGAGCTAGCAGTAGAATCAAATATATATATATGATTGGTAATATCCTTTAGAAAGTAAGATATGAGCCTTTGCTTCACTATTCACTAAGGGTTTTTTCCATTTTTTTTCTGTTATTTTTCTTCCACTTACTAGCATCTAAACAAAATTACCAGTTTATGATAATACAAGCTCTTAACAAATTACCCTCTCCTCTACCTTTTCTTCTTCCTCTTCTCTAAGATTTCTTTTAAAAATAAAGCCTATTTCCTCTATAAGCTAGTTTCTTTTTTTAAATAGCATGGTTTTCCCTTCCAATTATTGAATTGGGGCTTTGGGGGCATCTAATTAAATGTTCTTAAACTGCTCCTAATTAATATCATTCTATTTCAGCTTAAATTGTCTTCCACCTGAATGGGTTTATAATTGCTTCCTAATTGCAAAGTTAGTCTTTTCAAAACACCAAGTAGATATCCATTAGTGATGTGAACTATAGTGTATGTTTAACTCAAGTTAAATCATTGCCTTCATAACTTAGGTTTTCCATTTTTCATAGATTCTATAGAACAAATCAGTTTTGCAGTTTGCCTTGGTGCTTTGCTGCAGAAATCAGTTTGTACTGATCAGCATTGTTCTACTTTTTTAAAATACTGATCAATGTAAACTAATGTAAATAAACACAGGGAGTGTTATTTTTCTGTTTCGTTTAAATACTCATGAAACTGTGGGTTGGATACCAATATTGTCTTGTTAAGAAAAAAAGGAGAAATTGCAGTAGTTGCCAGTTTGTTTTCCAGCTACTTTAGAAGGAGAAAGGGAATTTAATAACATATTATGACACAGGAAAAACATAATTTTAAAGCTATTCAGCCTCTGTTATAATATTTTCATTTCAGAATAGACACTGCTTCTTCAGATCCTGACTTTATTAACATACGTGTAAGTGAATTTGAAATTGAATCACATAACATGTTTTTATCTGCATGCAAATGAACACTGTAACTGGAATTCTTACTGCTTTGAATAACTTAGGTTACTTTTTTTTTTCCCCTGCAGAAGCAGGGTTTATTTGAAACCCTCTTTAGAATGAAGAGCAAGAAATCATTCCCTACTTTTCAGAGTTTTCATTATCTAATTTCTTTCTTATTACCATGACCAAATTCTAATGGAGTATGAAAAGTTAACACAGGAGGTTCCTTCAACCCTCCTCCAGTTACAACGTCTGAAGTTCAAATTCATCAATACACTCTTACCAAAAATTCTTCATACTGAAATCATTCATAATTTGAATTAATATTAGAAACAGACACACTTCAAAGGAAGAGAAAATTAGTTCAGATAAGTACACATAATCTGAAAGCTCAAGTAGACATCTTAGTGCTAGATAATCCTCAAATATGTTGGCTGACACCAAAAAAATAGGTGATACAGCAATACTGAAAAGCTCCAGAAGGATTAGGCACCACTCTCATAAGAGAGCAGATTGTGACAAAACTCTAATAGATGGGAAATATCAAGGAAAAAAAAATAAAAGGCAGAGTTAAAGAAAAAAGTACAAAGCTGAAATGCAAGTTAACAACCCAAACTGAGCTCAGTATGGCTATGGTTAAATTCCTTTCAATGCCACAGGTAACTCTGGGATTTAATTCTGCCTTGTACCCACTGACTTATTTTGTGTCATTATTTTAGCTGCCCAGTGGTAATAAATTTAGTCAACAGCCGAGCTTCTACTGGTAGCAGTTTTTAAGGAGCATTGGGACCAAATTTGATCATGAAGGAGGGTAACTGTTTATGTATATTGAAAAACAGACAAGTTCAAGATATGGCCCTACTGGAGAAAGTGCAGCATAGGGTCACTACAATGATGAAAGGACTGGAGCATTTCTCCTATGAGGAATGGCTCAGAAGCTGTGGCTGTTTAGCATGGAGCAAAGAAGTTTTGGTGGAGTCCTATCAATGTGTAGAAATACCTGAAGGGAGAGTACAAAAACAACTTGTTATAATGATGCCCAGTGACAGGACCAGAGGCAATGGACACAAAATTAAACACAGGAGGTTCTCTCTGAACACCAGGAAGCACTTTGAGGTAGACAGAGCACTGGAATAGACTCCTCAGTAGATTTCGGAGTTCTTAATTCTTGAAGATATCCAAAAGCCATATATAGCAGGGCATCTTGCCCCAGAAAAGCTTAACTGTTGCTTTTTAGCTGGTGAAATAATTCAGGGCATCTTGCTCCTCGTAAGAGCTTATCTGTTGCTTGCTAACTGGTAAAATAACTTAATCAGGACACATTGTCCTGTAGGGAGTTAATTTGGCACCATGGGAGTAGCACTCCCAGCTGACAATAAACATCTTGCTGTGGAAGTGCGATCTGGAAAGATAAACTGGAATTTCTGACTGACAGACACAAACTACAACAAACTTTCAAAAAGCAGAAATTCTCTTCATGTTCCCAGGAAAAGTATTGGGCTTTCTCCCCAAAACTGGGACACCTACTGTGTGGTTATTTCTCTGGTCATCATTTTGGCATTAAGTTACATTGACTCTTAATCTGTACCATTTCTTTGCCAGCTTCAATAGAGATACCTTGATATTGTGCATGTCCATGTCATCTACTAGCAGTTCTGTTTGGTTTATAACTCTGTAACTCTGTTTGAGGCCTTTTTTCTGCTATCTCCTGTCTATTCAATAAATAACTCATAAATAACTCATTTTACAATCGACCTGATCTTCCATCCTTAGAACTTGCAGGCCAGAAAAAAATAGGTGCAGACTACCTAAATTTAAACTGCTGCCAAAAATCTGAGGCTAAGGCAGGGCTTGCCTGAAGCTGCCACTCACTCCATAACACATCTGAAATTGGTGCTGGACTTTCAGCTCTAGGTGACCCTGCCTGAGCAGGGGAGAGTTGGACAAAATGACCTCCAGAGGTCCCTTCCAACCCCCAACTATTCTATGGTTCTTTAATACCATCTTATTCCAGAACAGGGAAAAAGAAAGTCTAGTAAAAAAGAAGATTAGGAACCTAAGTTGTGGAACACAAGTAAATTTCAAATCCAAATCTTGGCTTCTGCTGGTTCAATATTTGAAAATGAGAACATTTCTATGACTGTGTGATTACTTCAAGTTTTCTAATATACTTCCTTCACACTCGGTTCATGTGCACTTCATCATTTAAAAACAGTAATCTATAATTCAAGAGAAAATCGAGCTTCTTCATTACATAAGATATTAGCAGTTTCCAGTTTGATATAGTAATGATCTCAAGTGTAAAACATATGTTTACATGAAGGGCTAAAAAGACCTTTTATTCTTTAAAGAAAACAACAAACCCCAACCAAACAAAGAATCCTCTCAAAACTAAGTTTCTTAGTCCAGACTTTTAATCTGAAGAGGTAGTTTTATTTCTGCAATAAGACCTGCATTTCTAGCACAAGCATGTGCCTGTGTGCTTTGCAGAAATACAGTTCCTGCATTATTAATAACACAAAAGCTTCCATTACCTGTCATATAGAATTTCAGCTTTCAACATATTTCTGATAGCAGTGCTAATTTCCTGAAGTACCAAAACATTCTTGATGCTCTCAGCATTTGAAAATGCATCTATCAGTACTGAAGTTAGCTGTAGAACTGATATTAAAGGTCTACCTTATGTACTGTTGAACAAAACCACATAAATCTAACCTGACATTTCACAATTTCTTTAACCTTCTCTCTGACAAGACAAACACAAAAAGAGTGTTACAACAAAAAAGGTGAAGGCAGAAATGCACTTCCAGAGTTTATCAGAAAGTTAGGTGCTATTCACTTCTGAGGAAAGTATTATCCCAGGACTGATCCGATGAGGAACGTTTCTTTAGTCGCATTCCTTTCACATAACACAGTGGCTGATTTTCTCCCTTACTCAAGACATCCTTCTTCTGTCAGGCACGAAACCTGTTTAAATTGAACTATGTTTTCAGGTTTTTATTTTTGATCATGAGTTATCCTTCACTCAAATGTTATTAGTTTGTGAGTTATGACCTTCTAACAGTGCTTCAGATAAACTATTGTATGAGAAAACAAGAAGAGACGAGAAGAGCAATGCTTATTTCACTTGAAATAGTTGTAAATATCTGAATTTATAAATATCAGGATTTTCCAGCAACTAACTGGCACTTCCAGTAACTTTGACACCTATCAACAAATTCTTTTTGCTATAGAAGTACTTCAGACTAGTTTCTACAGAATGATTTCTATTACACTTTTGTTTCAGTCTTAATCTTTCCAAAGACTGCACACTGCTGTATGTGTGTGCCTGCTACCCTTAGGAAGGAACTTCAGCCTTCCTAGTTATGTGGCATTCACTAAAATATTATTCTGGATTCTCTAACTTTTATTTAGTTATCATTTCTACCTAAAAACTGGATAAAGCCATAAACCCATTAACAGTCAATAGTTTAAAAAATCTAATTGACTCAGAAATATTGAAGCATCAGGATAAACTACTATAGGCAAATTTTACTAGCAAATTTGTTCATTAATTTTTCTATACAGGAAGATTTTTAAAGAAATTTTGGAATTAGAAATAACTAATGAATTTTTATTCAGGATGGTATTCCTCTGGAGACTGAAAAAATTACAGAAAGACATGTGCTTTAAATAAATTTAAAAACAAGCAAACAAACAAAAAAACCCACCCAAACTATATATTAGAAAAGCTCTGTCTTCTCATTTGAAATTAAAATTTTGATGTGGATTCAAGAAATATGAATTTTCTCTATTATGCATTGGCTTGAACAAAATTTCATAGCAAAACTTTCCAAGTTTTCAGCGTATCTTTATCAGCTTTATTTCTACTCTGTTTAATAAAAACATGCATTTTCTTCATGCTAGTTATTTTTATTCTCCATTATTTTAATAAGAAATTTAAAATATAAAAACCCCAGGCCAACAAGATAGAACTCTACCCCAGGCCTCACAGCATCACACTCATACATGGAACAAAATAAATTTATTCCAAGTATTTTTCTTCTCTTAGTCTTTGGAATATGATGCTTTAAATATTGAAACTGTATTATTAGTTTAACTTAAAACACATGCACAAAACCACGTATGTCATGGTGTATATCACCTAGCTAGCCAAAGTCAGCCAAACCAAGACTTCAGTGAGGAAAATCTTTGCAAAACTTTTGTAAAACAATTCAAAAATATGAGTAACAACTCACCATGTGTTTTGGGACTGAGCACTAAAGGGTTGGTAAGGATCTTTCCCTTGCAAAAAAAAAAAAAAAATGGGGTACTTGGATCTTATTTTCCCATCCTCCTTTGTTAAGAGTTACTTTGCGATTCTTTTGCATCCCTAAATGGCAGAAGGCAGTAGAGACTTCTGTTGGCCAGATGCAACAAGTTGCAGGTGTAATCTGGGGAGGAAGGGGCAGGCAAGTATGTCTTGGATTTCCCAGCTCCAGCTCCCTGCTCTCCACAGCTCACCCTATGACAAAGTCACCTTTCCAAGAGCAGGTGGGAGAGGTAAGTACCTACACTGCTCCACAGAAATTTCTCCCAAAATGAAAGTATGCCAGACAGGTGGGCTCATGAACCTTCTGTCTGAAAAGGAAAGGAAAAAGAGATGAGTGCTATACATTTTTAGGGCTTAATGTTACGGGGATAGGATTACGGTTAGGGTTAGGGTTGGGGTTAGAGTAAGGCTTGGGTTTCGGTTTGGGTTACGATTAGGGTTGGGTTAGGGCTATGGCCTCAGTGTTAGGGTTAGGGTT
>VZRH01006041.1:0-60150 GCA_013397555.1 Urocynchramus pylzowi
ATGTTATATAGCAGCATCAGAGTTTTATTTCTGGATTCCAACATGTTTTTTCTTGTAGTAAAAACTCTTGGATGCAGAAACCATGTTGGTAATTTAACACGAGATGGAAATTAAATTCCAAATAAACTCCACTCACTTTTTCCCCGCCCCCTCTAGTAAGAAAGGGACAAAGGCAGAGACTATACATTAAGATAAAAATTCATTGAAAGCAAGCAGCAATGGAATAAGAAATGCAAAGAAACAGTAGAAATATTAATAAGAAAAGCATATAATAAAAGCTGTTTTAAACATAGAAGATGTCAACCTTCAAGATGTTGCAAGATGTCAACGTAGTTCCATGTCGATGCTGGGACCAAGGCGAGATGGCACCTGCTCCCATGACCAGCATTACATGGCTTTCCCAGAGAAAGACAAGATGGAAGGGGGTCCCTGCAGCTGATTCACCCTACCCCAAGCCCAAGACTGCAAAACAATGATGGACAAACCCCAAAAGCTATACTGTCCATGTCACACTGTGGTGCCTCTTTCTGGACCACTCCACTCCACTGGGGCTTGGTTCCAGTGGTGTCACTAATTTTGACTGCTCCATTCTGCTGGGGCTTGGGCTCAACTCACACTTGGCTTCTATCACCTCATTTGTTGCTGCTTTTTCTGCCGCTGCTTCCCCTTCACTGTTTTTCCTCAAAGTGTTTTTTTCCTGAAGCCATGTCCTGACTGTGTTTGCTGCATCTCAGAGCAGTGTCTAACAGGAAAGGATGGGAGGCAGCAGTGGAGCAACAGAAGTCTCCAGAGCTTGTCCCATGAACCCACAGCGTTACCACAGCAGGTCCTTTTCCCAAACACAAAGGGAACAAAATGGCCCATTTCTTGTGTGTATTCACCATTTTCTTCTCCCCAAAATCACACCCCCAGAGATGATGTGGGAGGTATAGAATAGCAGCCTAACCACACCCACATGGCTATGAGCTCTGCCCAATCTTTGCAACAAGGGCACCATGGGACAGAGTGTTATTTACTATTAGAAAACGGGGAATTTGCTCTTTGATTTGCTTAGTCATTTTTTTCTTTTAGTTAAAATAGCAAGAGAAAAAATCAAGTTTTGGCTTGGTTATTTTATTGTATATCTTTCCAGAGGGATAACATATTTTTAATATATATTTTATGTAATTGCTTAGGTTGGAAAAGACTTCTTAGATCATTTATTTGAGCTGTTAACACATCATTACCAAGCCCACCACCATTAAACCATGTCCTTAAGTGCCACATCTACACATCTTTTAAATACCTTGTAGGATAGCAACTCAAGCACTTCTCTGGCCAGCCTGTTCCACTGCTGGAACACCTTTCAAAAAAGAAATTTCTCCTAATATCAAATCTAAGCCTCCCATGGCAGAATTCGAGGTCGTTTACTTTTTCCATCAGCTTATAAAACATTTTCTCTGCCTTTACACCCTGACTTTGTAACAGACTCCCACCACAGTATCCCCCTTACCAGCCTTTCCCCTGATTTGCACTCATACGAACTTTACCTTATCATCACCATCATTAAGATCTAGAAAATCAAGACAGTCCCTAACATACTAACATACTGAGCTATTCCACCACCTCTCTTCCTTTGGCAGTCCCTTCTGAAGTGTTTATAGACATCCATTGCAGCACTTGGGTTTTGTGAGACATTCCATCATGTTTCCATGGTGACAACTATGTCACAGTATTTATGATTCACAATGGCTTACATCTTCTTGTTTGTTGCTTATGCTGAGTGTGTTGGTGTACATGAATTTTAGTTGGGATATTGATCCTATCCACTATTTTGGGGAAAGAAGTTATAATTTTTATGTGACCTTCCATATTTTGAACAGTTTCTGGTATCAAGTTTAAAAGTTTTCCCTCCTTTTTTAGGAAAATGGCAGAAGATAGTTCATAAATTTTCCAGTTGCCTAAAACACAGTAGCACTTCCTGGAAAGCCAGCAGCATATTGGCCAAGCCTAGCAATTCAGCAATGAGCAATCTCATTATGAGTAATTTTGCCACAAGCAGTATATATAACTTTTTATCTAGAAAAAGGTAAAAATTTCCATGTACAGTAAAAAGAACTTGCCTGCCATGCCTATAAATACAGCAAATATGTGCCACGTTTTTTAAAGAGTAAAAAGAGTGAAGGGGGAATTGCCTTGCTGCAGTTGTGAGACAAACAGGTAATTCCAATGAAAACACATGTCATGACTAAACATCAAATGTTGTTGATCTCATTCTGTTGCAGCAGTATTTTTCTGAATGTATGTGGTTGATATTAAAACACAGTTGATATTGAGGACACTATTTTTAAATTAATAGAAAAAATTACGGTCTCAATGATGAGGAAAAAAAAAATCATTCTGCAAAAAGAGTTGTCTCGCCAGGTAACCAAGAAGTAATATTTACTCTCTGTGCTGTTTTTTGAATGAAACAGGTAAATCTTAAACTGAAAATTACTGCATTAGATCATTATGTTTCTGAAATATATTTAAAATGATTACTGCCATAAAATATTCAATTCAAAAACACTTTCAGCCCTCACCAAATAGTACCTTATCAGACAGGTTTTGATAAAAGACTATGCTGTTTCTCCTTCAAACTCTAGTGATACCTATATTATCTGCCTCTGACAATGCTCTGAGAGATGATTATTAATGCTTACAAAATAAAGCATTACAGCAATACAAAGGACTGTAGTATTGAAATGTGAACACAGGCAGTGTGAAAATTTCTTTATTATGAAAATGTCAGTTCCATTTTTAAAACTGAGTTGAAATTTGCATATCATAAAATACAAAAGTACAGGTAAAGAAAACTTTTAATCAGATGTATGTGGATTTTCTGATTCCTATAAATAGACATTTGAAGGAAGGTATGTTTACGTAAATCAGGAACATCTCTGATTAGATTTAGCAATAAATCCAAAAGCCAATTTATGAAATTTGAATTTCTAAACTCATTAATTTCTTCAGGTCATTTCAAACGCATAACCAAATAATTTATCCAAATTATTCAAACAGGATATTCATCAACTTTCATGCCAATTACATGCAAGAGGAGAGAAAAAAAAAGTTGTTGCTGCCTTACTATTAATTTTCTGGATGTTCAACATTGTTAATCTCTAGTAGAATGTGTTCTTCGAAAAGTGTATGACTTAAACTATCTGTATCTAGATCATTCATGTATCTGATCAAGTTGTATCCAAAACTGTTCTTCCTAAGACCTGCTTCATACTTACCTTTCCTTTCTGGCATTTAAATGTGGACTTTTCATATTTCATGCAGATTGCAGCCTTGCTTCCTCTTTTATAAAACTTTGTGGTTGGTCTTCCTTCACAAACTTACAGATATCCCATTAACACAAAAATAACAGGAAGTATACATTGCATTAAATTTCTTCCAGCTTTCATTTACAGTTTTTTTTTTTGGTCATCTTCTCAAGAATTAAGAGCAACCAATAGTGAATCCTTGGAAAACATAAATTCAGGCTTTGCCTTTACTACCTCATGGGGAATTTTATTATCATGGAGAGTGATAGCAGAATCAAGCCAGCATGAGTACTCCTGTTTTTTACCATAAATTTACATCATGGATTCCTCAAGTCATTTCCTGATTTCTGTCATTTCTTATGTGCTACTATATGCTGTAATTCAATTGTGTAAGTAACATTGCCACCCAATTTTTACTATTAACAAATGAACCAGAAATACTACAGATTAACAGGGAGGTGAATAGATACTTTTTAAGGTCTCAAGCTATAGTATGGAATTTCCCAAAAAGTTCTAGAAATCTGTTCTGCTTTCATAATCTCTGACCCAATCTCTGTGAAAATTAATTGAACTATTTTTTTCAGTAATCCAATATTCTGTTCTTTGGCAGTGTACAACTAGACTGAGTTTCAGTGTCAAGAGAAAGCCTTTGTTTAGACTTATGGTTATGGATTTTCCTAAAATTGTAGCAGTGTACATACAAATAGTCTTTGAGTACTTAAACAACATTAAATGGGTATTCATGGCACTCATTTTAAACATTTATTTGAGAATGTTTGGGAAAATTTCCTTAGTTTAATACAAACACAGTAGCTGATTAGAGATAAGGACATAGAAAGATTAGATAGATAGACAGATAGATAGATAGATAGATAGATAGATAGATAGATAGATAGACAGATAGAAAGACATATATAGATATATAGATATTAATTTCAAGGTTAAATTATGGTGTCAAACAAGGCCCTGGGAGTTTTAGGTGCTATGTATTTTCTAATTGATTTATTTGAAACTAGGTTTCAAATAAAAAGCCCTTGAGGCACAACTGTTGATTTCAGGGATTAATGACATGATGACAGCTTTTAGGATATAATTTCTTATGCAGGGCTTTATTTCAACTAACCATCCCCCTTTAAACATAGTATTGTAGATTTCTTAAATGTTTCGTTTAGAACACAGATGATGGAGTTTTATGCTGCAGAAGTATAATTTCTTAATCTTTGGTTTTAAAGGAAGAAAACACTACAAGATATGCTACTACTGTTTAAATTTCCTTTGGTGGAAAGTGAATATATTTTCAATTTTCTTCTTCATCCTTCTGAATTTGGTTACAGTAATAATGAAATAAAACACAGGAATGTCATTGAAATCTTAGAAAGTCTTGGACTCACAATGTGACTTGAGAGATTATTTAGTTTTAAGGCAAGAAAATGCAAAAATAAAAAAGGGCCATAGAGTAAGGATAAAAGAGGAAATTAATTTTGTCATTTACTCACAATTGTATATTACCATACCTCTGGGGAGAAGTAAAGAGCAAATAAACAGTATTACATCCCTGTATTCACAGAAAACTTACTGTTGCAAGCTGAGCTTTAAAAGAAACAGCTTGATTCAGGTTCTGACAAGCTGACATCTCTGAATTAAGAAAATTGCTTTATCAACTCCTGTATAAATCTGACAAATCAACTGAAGCAAAGAAATAACCCTGGTAATTCATAAAAAGAGTTAATTGTGAATAAAATAAAATATTGAAACATGGATAAGCTTGAATTTCAAAATGGACTCATATGAAATATATTGCTTGCTTGTCAAGGCCTTTTCTGAATGATAATACCCTTATAAAACTTTTAAATGAGAATTCTACCTACAATATGAAAACACAACAAAAAAATTTTGAAGGAAAAATTGTGAAACAACCTATGAATCACAAAGGAATTACTTTATAGAAAAGGAGAGAGAAAATCTAAGATGGGATATCTCAATGTCCGATCGGCTGCCTGTCTCTGTCGGACACGCGTAGGGTGGTCCGCAGGCAGCCTGCGGTGAACAGATGAGTCTGGACTCTTCTTTTGATCTTTTTCTCGGGTTGTTTATTTTATCTTATCTAAAAAGTTTTTCTTCTGCCCAGCTGAGATCCGACCAGCAAGGCAGCCACACGCAAACTCCCTGCCCCTGGGGTGGTAGGACATTCTTATACTGATAATTACGTGTATGATATTTACAATTTTTCACCAATTCCCATCACCTTTGTTGAACAGTGCACCTTTAGCATAAGCCAATCCAAAGTGCATACATCACACAGAAGATGGATGACAAGAAGAAGAAGAAGAACCACGAGGTCGGGCCTAAATCCTCCATCTTGCCTCCATCATAGCCCCTTGTACCAGAATCCTAAAACCTATGTTCTAGTCTAAAAAAGCATTTGTCCTTCACCATTTACACCTCATAAACCTGTGAATCCTCATGTTGAGATAGCACGACTCTCGAAGGGTCAAAATCAAGCCACCAGGTACTTTTGGCTACATTCCAGGACTTCTGAGCCCCCCAGGGGCTCTCCCTGGGACTCAGAGCATCCGAGGTGATGCACTGAGTTCCCACATCTCAAGTATAGTATTCTTATTTTTCAATAATGTATATTAGCTTTTAACCTTTTCTCTATGTTTATCTTATTAGCCCCAAAACTTTTAACTGGTCCTTCTGGAGACATTATGCATGTGCCCTCCATCTCCTCACATCACTGACAGAGATGTTAAGCAGATGTTCTTTCTCTTTCTTAATTTTCTCTTGATCTTTTTCCCTGTTTCTTATTTTTCCATGTATATGTAAAGGAGTATCATACTTTAAAGAATGCTTGATCACTTTATCTTTCTCCAGTTCTCTTCATTCTTATATATATTTTCCCTCTTTCACCTTTTTCCTTTTCTCTTTTCCCTTTTTAGTCTTTTTCAGTCTTTCCCTTCTTTTTTAAGTTTCCATCTCTAGACTTGATTTTCTTCCTCCTCCTTTACTACTTCCCTTCGCATGTCTTCAGTTTCATCATTTCTTCTATTTTCTTTCTCCCTCATTTTCCATTCCCTCTTCTATGCATATACAACCTCAGTTCTCTTCCTCCATAGAAAATTCATGGGATTCATTGATCTCTGGAATTTTATCTCTGAAATCAAGCAAGGGTCTTCATTTCCACTCATAGGTTTGGATAAGATCTTATCTCTTAGAAAATGCTATGAAGGACATAATTATTTGTTTAGAGTGGAGAGCAGGGCCCATTCAGTCTGGGATTTAAGCAGCAAGGCATGTCATGATGTGACCTGTGCTTTGCATTCCTATTCTCCCTGTGCTTTCTTCGCTCAAGAATTCTCTTGGCAGCTCATGGTTTGCTCCTAGTCACAGAACAGAGTTGCCTTGTAGAGAAAAAAATGTTAGAAGGACAACTTGCATAGGTTTTTACTTGTAAATAAGAAATTTCATTATAATTTCAGTCTCAATAGGCCTATAGTTCCACTCAAGCCATGAAAATAGCACTTGAGGTATGTCAAGTCTGATATTAGAATAATTTCTTGTGTAACCAGACTAAACACCTGATACTTAGTTTTCCCCTGAAACATGCTTGCATAACTTGTGTCAAAAAAAAAGTGCTTAGGCTAGATCTTCTCACATTTTTTTCTGAACAGCTGTTCTACCCCAGACAAAATCCACAAAATACAGATGTCATGTAGCTGGGAAAGCATCTTTAAAGGAATTATGGAATAAATACAAGTTTTATGAGAAATTCATGGAGGGCCAAACTCCATTGTATGACGTATCTGTTACGCAGTACTGTGAAACCTGGTGTTGATTTTCAAAGTGATTATGCCACCACAAGAAAAGCCAAACTACCAACCTGGATATCAAAGTTTCAGTATCACAGCATCACAGCATGGGTCAGGTTGGCAGGGACTACCAGTGGGTCATCTGGTCCAACCTCCCTGCTCAAGCAGAGCCATCCCAGAGCACATGGCAAAGGATTTCTCCATAGAAAGGATTTCTTGAATGTCCCCAGTGAGGGAAACTCCACAGCCTCTCTGGGCAAACTGTTCTGGTGCTCAGTCACCTGCACAGTAAAGAAGTTCTTCTGCATGTTCAGAATTGCATTCTGTTTATGGTCTGCCTTGAAACTATGAATAAAAAATATCTGCTAGTGTCAGTTGATTACCTGTAATGTATGGAATTCTCAAGAAGCTATTGTAAGATCAAATCACTTTATGGTAATTAAAGAGATAGAAGGTGGCAGTTGTTTTTACTCACTGATCAAAGTTGAAATTGGCTACCTGTTGCCTAGAGTTCATATTTTATCCTTGTCCCCATTACATCCAATCCTTTCCTCTCTTCCCCAGAGAGGACAATTAAAGAATAAGTGCTTTGTTTTGTTATCACAATGATACACAGACCCCAGCTACAGTTTTTACTGCATTGTCCAGGAGTTAATCAAACCTTTGTTAGCAATATATTCCCCTTACAGCACAATTGCTATGTAATGGCTGTTTCAAGTTTTAATTGCCTGATAAATTGAGTGTAAAATCCTATGGCAGAAAAGGAAATCAGAGAAAAAGAGGATGGTTCTCTGGCAAGTTGAACAGTTTTCTCCTTACAAGAAGAAATAATTTGCATAAATTTGAGCACAGGGATAAGCAGTTATAGATGACACCAGGTTGTAAAGCCAAAAAACCAGGAAATTTAGAATTCTTCTGTCATGGCCTTTTTATTATGCTAGTTGTTTTCACTACTCACAGAAATTAGAACACAATAGTTGCTGCTTATGTCATCATTGACTGTGCCAATTTCATTAATATCATGCTGCAAAGAGTATATTTTTTGTTGCCTTTATTGAAAACTATTCAATAATTTAAATTAAAACACAGTGTTTGGAGAAGGTTATATACATAGATATTGCCTATAAAAAGGTTTGCTTGGAAAGTCAGTTAAATTTTAGATTTGACATTTGACATGAAAAATGATAAACAACACCTCAAACCCCTATGATCAGCCAAATACTGTATGTTTTTGTTACAAGTATTTTCTATTATAAATATGTATATTTAATAGCTGTGTTAAACATATTATTTATTTTATAAAACCAGAAGTGTCTTCAATTTATGCATTACAAATTTTTTGCTTATTTCCATTTTTTCCTTTCAAAAAATGGGTCTAAAAATGTTGATTTGGTGTGAATTTGCCCTGATTATAATAAGATCTCTCTGAACTCTGGCTCCACCTGCTATGCAAAATATATCATTCCATAAGTATGATGATTTATTTGATAATATATGCATATTTTTCATGTGTATGGAAATGCATTTAATATGCATGTCTGAAAGGTAGGTATTTGTCTTGTCAGAACTCAGTGGTCTACTTTGTGCCAAATGAATGAAGAAAAGACATATACATATTATCATAATATTTTCAGGAGAGAAAAAACAAACTTCTCCAGCATTGTCTTCGTTATATCCCTTGGTTACCCTTCTAGAACATAACAGGGCTCCTCCATTATTACCTTGAAAGTGGGCAGACCAGATAAAAGGGAGGGAGAAATTTCAGATTTTATATGTTGAAGATAGAGGACATGGCTGGAGGACCATTTCCTGTAATAATGCATCTTATTTTCCTTAAGATTTCCCATATAAACATCATGACTCCATCTTGTCTCCATACTCTTGGTAAAACATTTATAAGAATGGAGCAATTTCTCTGAATCTTCCTTGCAAACACAATGCCTTACATGGCTCTTTATGAGTAATATCAAGTAGTTGTGAGTAACATAAGGTGAAAAACCTTAGGAATTATACATATTTTTCCTTCATAGGATATTATGTAGGATCCAGTAAACTCAAAGTATAGTAAAGTTTTAAAATGTTAGTTATAAAGTTTATCAGTGGTGCTCTTTAAGTTTGTTTTAATGTGTAGTTTCAAAGGACATCAGAAGAAAAAAAGCAAGAAACTTGAAAAACAACTGTGCAAAGAAGCAAGTCTCAAAAATAAAAGGAAGTTTCCATATTTCCACATGCACCTCAATTCCAGAAAACATGGAAAACAATACTGACTTGAGTAGAAGATCTGGTTAACTCTTATAAGAAATTAAGAGATTTCCTAAATAGCTTAGCACTTGTGGCAGTACATACTGATTTTGACTACCTGGATGAATCCTAGATGTTCTCAGAGTCCTCTGAATGAATGGGTAGACTTTATTATCTTTTTGTATCCCATCATCCAAGCTTCACCAGTAAACAAACAAAACAGATGCAAAGGTTTTTATTTTATTAGTGGCTCTTGCTTACCAATTTTTTTCATTAAATAGTAGTTTTGTTTCTCCCTCTGATCAGCAAATTCTAAAATTATACTAAAAACTTGCACGTGAATACTAATAGATATATATACACTATAGCAAATTATTTCGTTCTCTACAGAAATACTAAAAATTATCCATAAGATAATATTATTCCAGATGTTTTATCATTGTATTGTGTCTTTTGGCATCTCTGGTACTTTTCTTTAGCAGACTTCTGAATTCATTGCAATATTGTTATTCATAGCTCTTCTATTGCAATGTTACTGTTAGCACAATAAACAACCACACCAACTAGTTACTGCAGAACATTTAATTTGAATTACTTCCTACTCTTTTACGTATCACAAAGGCACAATGATTGATGGCACAGAGACTAAAGACAGAGGAACACAACAGGAGAGCTCTGTTTAAATTTGCTTATTTTTCTCATGGTAAGTTACAACTATTTTGAGTTTAAACCAGCACTTCTCCCTTACCCATGAGCAGGCTAGTGATCTCTAAAAGTCAACACAGAAGGCCTGTGTATTCTTCTCTTTGTTCCCAAACATCATTTCTGAGAGCAAGAGAAACAGGTATGGAGTTACGACTGAACTCTATTAATTAGAAAATTAAATAACAATCACATATATCTAGACTCCAGTTGTTACCAGAATTTCAAAATGTTACCTGAAGTGATCCAGTTTATGAGCAGTGGGGAAATCTTGGCATATGACACTATAAATGTGACTGGTGTTTGGACATGTGTAACTCCCTAGGTCTCCAAAACAAGTACCCACTTCCTCTTAGCAATTCAGAATCTTTCTGGATTCTCCAGTCTCCTTAGCTGCATGCACCACTTCTGTTCTTTGCTCAGACATCAGCTGTTTCCAATAAAACTAGTGAAGAAAAAGTGGATCTTCTCAAGAATCAGGCTACCCTTTAAGCCATAACAGATTTGCTACATCTCTGGTCTTGAAAAACAGTGACAGGTCAAACACAGTAGTGATAGAGAATTCTGAAGTATCGCATACTGTGCCTAAAAAAGGTCAGTAAGTTTTCTTTACCCCAATCAGATAGCAGGGGCTGGACAACACATAGTGAGGTGAGATGTGGACCACTCTTCTCCACTTCAGAGTTTTTACTTGGGAAAAACAAGCTGAGCTGAAGAAGGAAGATGACACCTTTTGTACAAGACAGTACTGTCAACAATATTGTTTCTTACCAAAACAGGTACTACATGATAGACTCTCAAAAGAGATCTATCATTTCTGATGTGTTCTTGACCTATGCAAAGTCTTCAAATGCAAAGAATTTTGACAGGAGATGCCATTGCTGCTGTGTATGTTCACAAGACCTGCTGTCTCCTTACAGAAAAGGTCAAGGAGTTTGTGGCTTATCAGCAAGGACATTAATGCACCACTACCCAGTAGTGTCATTCCCTTCCCTATCATAGGTATTCATGCAAATTCAAAGCTCTGCAGGGGGAGCACAGATCCAAGTGAAGCTGAACCTCTCTCCCATTGCATCTCCATAAAGACCAGCTTCATCTCTCTCTCTCTGTGTCACTTTGGAGGCTTGCCTCCTGGAAGCCATTGTAATTCATATAATGAGTTACTCAGTGTTAATTATATATGTACATATTAATGGCCTTCAGATAAAATACACAAATACTTCCATTCTAATTACTGAAAATGCACACATGCTTTATAACTTGTGAAAATATGATAGGGGCAGGCATGGAGTGTTGTGTGTTTCCCATTAAAAAGAAGGACATTTTTGACAGATGCAATATGGCAGAATATATCAAGATAATTAATTTACGTTCATTCCACAGAGGTGGTTTGTTTTTTTTTTGTAGTTTCTCAGCATGACCCCTGCTTCATGCTCAACAGAACAATCAAAAAGGGATTAGTTTATAGACTGAAATCACTGAGAGTTTTATCTTTCCATGTAAAACTTACCTAGTCTAAGTTTGTTTATATGTTGATTGATGGAAACGATAATAATTTCTTTTGCTTGACTCAAACATTCTGATTAAATATTTCAGTGCATTCTTGTTGTTTTCATAGCTTTCTGATCAACTACTTTTTTTTTTTTCTCACTTTTTATTTCACATAAATAAAACTGTTTCCAGGACCCAATAGCTGGCACTTACTGACTGAAGGGATGAACAGGAAGACTGTGTATTCATAGGATTACAGAACAAGCTAAGAAGAACAATTTATGCAGAGTTTTGTAAGTTTAGTGAGGCAGAAAATAGATTGGGGTCCAGAGAAGAAATGATGTGTCAGTCAAAGCTAAGCATACAGACAGAAACTTTCACAACACAAGAGCAGTCATGTCCTTTCTTAGCTTTTGTGACTTCAAGAGTTACTTCTGAGTTTGGGTAGAACAGCAAACAGATGTTTGTAAAGATCATACTCTTAAGTGACTTTTTACAAGTCTCTTTTAAAGCCTGGCAAAAGCAAGAATAAAGCTACCTTGAAAGATGTAGAATATGGTTAAATGTCTTTTAGGAAGAGTCCTAAAGAGAGAGAAAACTGTGGCTGAACACTGTGACTTTGCTGTTTATACATTGCCCTTGTGTAAACTATTTTCTCAAAATGTGTAATTTTATCAAATACAATCCATTTTTCTGTAGCATGGTGTAGGTCAGTACTCTGTACTCAATACTGACAAATGAAAGCTAGAATTATATGTATGTAGTGTACTGTAGTTGTCTTTACCAAGGCAGGACACTGTAACTGTTTCTGTCTAATGGCTTCTGCTGATCTCCTTTCTTTATTTGATTGATAAACATGGAGGTGCTCCCTGGAATGACTATGATTTTACAAGCAATATTATACTACAAAATATTATTGGCAATACTATGCAAATTGCCAGAAAGGCATTAGACTGCAATTTAGCCAGCATTTAAAAAGGCTGCCTGTTACCTATGTGACACACAGCAACTAAAGCACCTGTTCATTTTCATTCAAAGTATCTATTTCATCATTTTACTTCAAGCATATTCTTAGTTGCTTTAAGATAATGGTGCTCAAATTTCATAACATTTAAGAAGAAAGAATGGCTTGAAAGAAGCCATGATCCAGAAGCAATGATCATATGTCTTTGCTAGTCTGAATTACATACTATCTGACTTATATTCCCTCAGTGACAATTTTATAGGTTATATTGAATGCCTGATTAAGATTTATATTCTATAGAACACAATGTTTATTTAATAATATCATCATTATTGTTGGGTACTTTACTGATACTTTTATGGCTAAGAGTTCATGTGCATAAAAAGTAAGAAAAGTCACTTCACTGTTATGTCGCGGATAAGAAATAATAGATCATCCAATTTTCCAAGACATGTTTCTCCTATCTTTTATCAGCACACTTCTATCAACATATTTAGATATTTGTGGCAGGTTAATATGGGCCATTTTCACCTGGCAACAGCATCAGTCCTTAGCAACAGCAAGCATGTATTCAAACTACTGGTAACACTGAGCCAAAATGGAAGATCAGACTACAGAAACCTTTGGATAATGTATGTCAGGAATTTTCATATATTATTTCACCTTGACAACCATTTCATTTAATTCCCTAGCAACTCTGAATATAAACTCAGTTTTGGGGTTTTTTTCCTGTTCAAAATTACCTCTTGAGACTAAGATGATACCCTTATTAACTTTAATAATATTCAGTGTTTCACTTATCCCTAGTTTAAGATAAATGGCAGAATTCAATATTGCACAGCAGTGCTCTAAATCTACACAGTATTTCATGGCTTAAATGCCAAAAAAATTTAAGACAATACAGCTGTAATTTCATGTTATTCTTCTACTTCTTTATATATAATAGTATATAGCTGCTATTTCAGAAATTTTTATTAGTACTATAAATGTACAAAAATTGTGTTCATCCATCAAACTTCTTGTATCCTGTCTAAGCAAGACTTTATATTGTTTTGATAATAAGGGCCTACATATTCTTCTACTAGAATATTTGAGAAGAAAATAATTTGTCCCTGAAGGGAGTAGAAAGACTCCACTGCTATTTTATCCCCATTCATATGTATTCCATTTACTTATCCATTGGTAGAGAAGCATCACCTAAAATCATGGCAGATATCTTATGACAAATATCCACTTTGGCTGTTATTTGATCTATAGTATAGCAGATCTTGTGGGGATTATAGTCTGGCAGTGGTTCCTCTAAGTGTTAGCATATTGTATAAATTTTGTTTTCTACACGTATCTCACTATATTGAAATAGTTAAATTTCTCGCTTTTCTGTTTAAAGAGCCTTCTGGACTGCATGTGTGAATAAGTAAAGGAATATTATCCCACTTTACAATCTTAAGGAGAGTGATTAACGTTAAGCAAAAATGTATTTGTGTATACCACAGAATTCAAGTGACAAAAAGGAAGAAGAAAAGGAAAGCAATGCGAATGATCACAAAGCTTGCTAGTTCTGTTTGTATCTTCTGATTTCTACTACCCATTTCCTTATTCAATTGCAATAACAAACTATCTCTCCCTCTCTTCCCTGCATCCTTTCCCCTTCCCCCAATGGTTTAATGGGCTGCATTGGATATGAACTTTGTCCCTTTTTCAATTTTTGGTGAATTTCGTTTACACGGTCTTTCTAGTCTCCATATGGGTTTTTAAGCAACAAAATAATTTTACATGCTCAGAGGAAGCTTGAGATTTTAGGGATATAAGTAATCTGACCCACAAACACAGTGACTTTTCTGGTTGTTTTGCTGATCAGTCTTTAATGTTGTGACTCAGGACTTGCCCACACACTAAGTAATATTATTCATCTTATGTCATCATGAAGCACTGATAATTCTGTTCCAAATCTTAACTGCAAATGATCTTCTTTTACACAATATGCACACTGTAAAGGTATACAATTTTTTCTGCTTATGCAATTATTTCTACATATCCTTTCTGCCTCAGCAACTAGACACAGAGGACATTTCTTATTGTTGTCATGGGCATGTTTTGAAATTTCTTCACTTCCCATAGTGTATTTCCACTTAACTAAACTCAATTTCAGCTTATTAAAAACAAGGTCCACCAGATTATAAAATAGCCTCAGAGCAACAATAAGCTAGAGCACAATGAAAAACAATAACAACAAAACAAAAACAAACAAAAAACCACCAACACTGAAACAAAACCCCAAACCAACTCAGAACCTAAAAATCTCTCTTGCTTAAACAAGAAAATATATGAAAAAATGCGGTGAAATGAATTGTCTATTATCAATATTATTATCATTCAGTTACTCATATTCTCTTTGTGTGCTACTCTTTTTGAGGCAGAGGCATGAAAAGTCTGTTAATGTATCGACTAGAATGTGATTTCTGGAATGGCAGTTCCGTGTAAATTTTTAGAGTTCTAAATTTTAATATACCTGGTTATGTGCAAATGTCATGTTTCTACATTGTTACGTTTTCCATGTGAAACAGCAAGTACGTTTTTCATAGCAGCATGTAAAATTATGAACACATATACATATATTTTCAGATTTCACAAGCTTTAGATAATCAGCAGAACATTGGGAATTCTTCCAATGTTGGGAAGAATTAGAATGATGAAGAAATTAGAATGATGAAGAAATAGAAGTCAGAGTTTAGTACGTCTTATTACCACAGAGCCTGCTGGTACCTTTGTTCTTTTTCTAAGACCTTTACTTTATTTTAGCTTCAGAATACCAAAGCTAACTATTTTCCATATCAATTTTTTAATGAGAAATGACCAAAAGATATCTTGCAATCCCTTCTTTGGCTGCAAAGACAAGTTAAGACATAATGAAATGGTATTTTATCATAAGAAATAGAAGTGCAAGTGCTGTAAAATGGCAGAGAAGTTCAAGCACCACGTACAGAAATGAGAGGTCACGTTAAAAATTTAATGTGATTAATTTATCTTCTAAGAAAATGTTAGAAAGAAATTATATTGGATGAGTGACCAGTTTATTCCCAAGGGAAAAACCAGTTACAAAAGGTTCAGGCTTCCATAATGGAACAATTGTAAAGCTACTATTTATACAGGGGTTTCTGGAATAGGTATGAAATAAAAAATCATATTTTTAATTAATTTCTAGTACTAGCTAGTGGACTGATTCAAACCACATCTTGGGGCTCAGGAAAATTCAACCATTGCATTCAGAAATTTGGAACCAATCCTATGACTTTTCTACACTAACAGAAGAATGGTGAATATTATAATTCAGATTTTTAAAAGCATTTAATGAGTTTGTAAAGTCAAAATGAAATATTGAAATGTTGATAACATGAATATGGCAATGTCAAGATAGACTAATAAATCAGGATACAGATTTATTTATGTATGTGTCTTCAGTTACAAATAGTTTTGTAAATTAGAAAGGATATTCAAAAATAGTTCTGTGATTTCTAATAGCCAGACTTGGGGAAGATCAAAACACTGTAAATTAGTCAGAGAAAATAGCACAATAAGAAAATGTGGAAGTAAACAGAGATGACTGGAAACATATTTTTAAAAGGAAAACATGGGCAATACATTTTTTGGAGGAAATGAACCAAAACAGTAACCTTCATTAGGTGGAAAAGTCTTGGCATGTCCTACACAAGATAGGAAAACAAGTCATTGCTGTAAAATACCTGCAGACATTGTTCTATAATGCAATATATCTCAAGAGATTTAAGGTTTTACATGTCACCGATCAGACCCCAGCTAACACTACTTAAATTAATTTTTCTGGAGTGGATACACTTCCCTGCAGTGTGTGTTAC
The DNA here is from genome assembly GCA_013397555.1 of Urocynchramus pylzowi. Taxonomy (NCBI): domain Eukaryota; kingdom Metazoa; phylum Chordata; class Aves; order Passeriformes; family Fringillidae; genus Urocynchramus; species Urocynchramus pylzowi. The sequence goes on from VZRH01006041.1 coordinate 16,367, forward strand.
TGTTGTTAATCATTTTATTGACTGAAGTTCATCCCTGTGCAGAGGATCTCTCCAATACCCATGGAGAGAAATTAAAACTTGTTCCTGCAAACACTTAAGCATCTGCTTATTTTTGCATGAGTAAGGAGCTCTTTTCAATTTTAGCAGGCTTGCTGATGTATATAGACTTCAGTGTTCATAAATGTTTCATAGCATCACTGTTGAGAAAGACTGTGTTCTAAATGTGAGGCGCATTTATCCTGTACTAGCCCTCAGTGTAATTGTGCGTTTGCATTAAATAAGCTGCTTCTTCTGCAGGAAAAAAATAAAAATCAGCTGCTTGATCACCTAATTAATACCTATTATGAAAAATAAAAATATGTTCCTATAGTTCTTACTTTTATCTCAAAGGAAACATTTTACTGATAATTAGACCAACAGGCAAAAGGTGCAATACCGCTGAAAGTAGTGGAGCTGTAACTGATAAAACTAATACTGGTACTATGCTGCAGACATTGGTGCAGTTATTGCTTGAAGAGAAATTGCATATTTAGGCTTTTTCATTTATAAATATAATAAAAATTAATAAAGATTCAGGGAAATTTGATTGTAGACCAGCTTTTCTGTAAAAGATTGTCATTGAAAGATAGAGCAAGAAAAATGGGTTAGCAGGTCTGCTAAAGAGGACAGGTACCTTGATCCTGAAGACAGTGTCTAGTTTAAAATAAGAGAAAAGAAAAAGAAATAAAATTTAAAAAAATATTTAAACCATTTCAAAAGGGAAAGTAATGGAAACACCAGTCTGCTCCAAAGACAACAAAGAATTTCTAAGTGGTAGTTCCTCTGATTAGAGAGAGGGAGGGAATTGTTGAAATATAAGAAGAGAAAGCAAAGACTGAAGAATGAGAAACAGAAACCATTAAATCGTTTACTGGAAGAACTTCATATGAAGTTGACATACAAAGGGCAAATTCAAAACCCCATCTTTTCAGCAGTGGAGGTCCCCAGGAAGACTTGAACTGATGTTTTTTAAAATAGTCTTACAAATGGAACAGAAAACTTTCCAGTGGCAGACAATTCTTTATTTATCTTAATTACATTTCATCTCTCAAGTACAATAAAGGTTGTACCCACGGATTGTCCACTAGATATTTTATTTATTCAATGGTAGCATATGTAATTTACTTTTCTAAAAATATGCCTTTTCTCTGAAATCTTCTTAAAATACACTTGTTTTCTTTATTGTTATGTTTTTGGAAATACATGTCCTAAATTGCCTTAGAGCACAGTGACATTCCTTTGCTCAATATATTTAACACTCAGTTGGTCACTTGCATTCAATGCTTACTGAAGGAGCTAAATCATGTATAATTTATGTCTTTTACCCTGTCAGTAGAACTTCACTTTGACTATTCACATGTGAAAAAATTATTCATTCATCTAAGTATTTTCAAAATTTTCCATTTAGGTTAGGGGGACGGAGGTATTTGGAGGGTTAGCATTTTTTGTCTCTTTTGTTGAAATTACTGAGGAAAGGAGCACCTAGAGTAAAAACCACTCTTTTAGCTTTAACTATAAACTATAGTTTATTACACATTTTGCTACAAAGCACCTGAAAGTATGTGGCAAAAGGGTGGAAACTTAATTGAAATCCAGAGTCATGTAGACATGCTTCCTGAATAGATGATATACAAAAAAAAAAAAAAAAAGGTGTTAACTTTTTTACTATTCTCATCTCTACAAATTCACAGTTTCCCCATTCCCAAGAGAGCTTTTTCCTCTCTTGCAAACAATATTTTTGTGAAGAGCAACTTTTACATGTTCTGTCTTGAAGGGCACCTCCCAGTGCTTTTTCATAAAATTTTAAAAAATATATATATTAAAAATACCCCAACAACAACAACAACAAAACCCCCAAGTATAAGAGAATAAAATATATCATAATAAATTGTTAGTACTGTTAGAATATTGTTCCCTTGGGTGTCTTCAAAAATACAGTAAAAGTACTGTGGAGACATAAAATCAGATTATCTTCAGGATCTATGAACCAGAGCAAGAATCAGGGCCAGATTAAAATGAACAAACAGTGAAGCTATTCTATTGAGCTTGGCCTGGCACAGACACCTCCATCAAAAATGAAAGTACAAAGGGAAAAACAGAACAAAAAATGTGTTGATTGTTGCAGTGTCTCCTCTTGGGCCCTGAGGCATCTGCTGCACAGAGAACAAATGCTTAGATTTGAATTACCTTCCTTCCATTTTTGTGTCTCCTGCTGTGATCCTGTAAGCTGAATGAAAATTAGCTTTAGCCATATTTCTTCTGCTCATTCTTCTTCTTTGGCCAGCAATGTGGGCACAATATGGGATAGATAAGTCAGCATGGTGTACGTAGGATCTACCCTCTGCTTCCCAGCTATGGGCAAGGTTCCAGCACAAGGTCCAGGAGGATGACATATACCTAAGCCAGCCCATCCTCCATTCCAGTAAGATGGGAGAGTAGAGATAGCCAGGGAAGGCAGGAAGATCTGATTGCCTTGCAGTGGAAACACAACGTCAGTCTCACTTCTCTCCACAGGCTTCAACATACACTGACCAGGTTCCTATAACATTACTTTAATTTCTAGTATCTGGAATATGTGTATGTTTGCCAAGGAAAACTATGAATGTCTGCTGGTTTCTATGTAAAATACATGAAATAGATAAATTGTTCAAAGAATTTGCTTGCCTCAGAAGTGTGTTCAGCAAAATCACTGTTAAAGTAACAGTTCTTCTCTCTACCCAGCTTCTTTTAAGACTGACTAAGAAAACAATAAAAATTTTGGAAAAATTGAGGATGAGTAAATCCTCTGCTGTGGAGAGCATAACCAAGGAAAGATTTATAATTAACAGAAGACCCCTTCTGTGCTTCATCCCTTCTGTGAGGGAGAGGGGGAACAAGCAAGTAGTGTCTAGGTAGGGAGAGTCTTGGTGGGGACATCAAATAGGGCAGCACCATTCCTACTCCACAACCCACATAAAAATCCTTTTCTATTTCTTCATTGTAAATAATGGTTCTGTGATTGTTTTTTCAATTAATTAAGCAACAGAATAGTGGTTTTAAAATCTTCAGCTGCACTTCAGAACACAAATTCAAGTTGAAGACATTCTGCCACTGTCTTGAACTTGACAAATCCTCTGTCATTGTTAGATCCCTTGGAAGCAAGTATTTCTGCTTGATAAAAAAGTGCAGCACCTTTTGAAAGGCAATTGCCTTTGAGAGCTGCCTTTAGACCTCTTAGAGGGAGAGTCTGTAAGTTTTTCATCACATTAGCTAAGTATTGAATTGGGTTCTTGTGTTTTCATTTTCTTAATTTGAAACTGAAAATATTTATTGATTGCATGCAAAAATCTAAACAGAGTGCATGATTCTATAAAGTCTATTTCTGTTTCTTGTCCCACAATGAAAGTGAATATCTCTTTCAGTCCACTGAAGAAGATTGAGTTTATGTTTCTATAAGTCATAATTTGAAGGATAATTCTTCTGCCTTTTGAATTGTATGGATTTAATGTTATATAGAACGAAATCTAAGAAAGTATGTATACTTTTTAATTGCATAGAACTCTTTTCTTATTAGAGATTACGTACTCAATGTAGAGAATGTTCTCTTCATTTGGATTCAAAATTAAAAATAACAAGTAAAACTTCCTTATAACAATTTTTAGTGTAAATTCTCTAATTACATAATTTATTATTAATTTCACAAAGTTTTACTTTGCCTATTCTTTTTTTTTCCTTAGGTGAGAAATTCAGTGGACAGCAGAAAAATCTACAAAGGTTCAAAGTAAGATTTCACATCTACTGACTTTCTAATTCATCATATTCTTTTTCCTGTAAGGCCTACAAATTATTTTGTTTAGGATTTCCTGTTATAAGCCACAAATATCTTTCTAATTAGCAATTTTTATTAAATCTTGGAAAGTGTATCCTGTTTGAAATTCGAATTTCTCCTAGTCACAAAACAGAATATAATTCTTGAATCAGCAAACTGTATAATAAATACATAGATACCTCCTAAGTTGCTGGAGTAAGATCATAGATCAGATTTCGCAGTTTTGGAAAAAAAGTCTGGTTGCTTCAGCATGATTGCTAAATTGTGCTATGAATTAAATGGAAATTTAGTGAATGCATTGAATGATTAGCAACAGCAACTAAAAAGGGAACTGAGCACTTCTAGCCTTCTGTTTTGTGTACTACCTCACACTAGCCTTTGTACCAGGAATAACACTTACCTACAAAGGCTGAGTACGACTGGATAGCAATACACTGATTCTTGTAAATATTCTGCAAGGCATAGCTATATGAGAAAGAGGTGCCAAGTTTTCAATACTCTTTCTACCTACTTTGTATAAGGTAATATGTTTGATAGGTACATATGACCTGACCTCTCTTTTTAATGAATAAGGTAGGGTATAAACTGAAGTAGATCAGTTCCCAGTGATAAATTATTTATGTAGTAAATCATTTGTATGTAAGTAAAGTATCGCAGAAAAATTGTGATTATTTTATATGTGTACAGGAAGTTTGGCAATTTATAATACATTCCATATACTATAAAATATATGTATGACAATGTATAGGAATTTTGGGGGTATTGGTCACCCCATAAAAGCTCAATTATTTCTGTAATCACAAGTAATCTTCAAGTTTCACACTTTAACCTATTAAATTTAAAACTGATAGAAAAGCTGAAAAAAGTAAGTGGGAATAATACCACTTATTTACCTGGGGTCATTCAGCTATTTAGAGAAAAAATTAATAATTTGTGGGTAAATATAGAAGAATCCTAAGATTATCTTGTGAATGACTAATAGTCAGGTTGAAATTCAGCATGCGGAAAATGTGAATTTATACTTCTTGAGAAAAGCAGTCCTAATATTACAAGCATTCATAATTTGAAAGTGATTAATTTTCATCCTGAGCTAGATAGCTCATCTTTAAAGTAAATAAATCAACATGAGCAAGAGGGCAAGATGAGGAGCAGGACAAAAAAGGAGGATCAAAAATAGTAAGTCAGTTAATGTATGAGTAAGGACTACATACCTTAGATGCTTCAAACTGGAAGAGACACAACCTGAGGAAACCATAGAGAAGTTTACAGAAATAATGTCTGGGGTGTAAAAAGCAAAAGAAGAAACCAATCATTCATACTTTATTCCAATACTAAAACTATAGTCTGAAAAAATGGAAATAAAGTTCAGAATAAATGCAGCTTGTAGAGAAAACCTGAAACTTGTTGCAGAAACTTATTTGGGATTCAAAATGTGCCATACGCTTGAGGAAGAAAAATTCCATAAAGATGTAAATACATTGATAATCCCACTAGCTTCAGAAACTCCCTAAGGAGCAGTCATGTGAATACATGCCTAAGGGTAGTAATACTATATAATTATGCCGTTCTTACATTTCCCAAAATTTCCTTTATTAGCTACTTGATACCCCAGGGGCGCTATTGTATTATAAATTTGACCATTATTGCTTTTATGGTAGTGCTTATAGAATATGATACCAACTGGAAAGCAACACAAAACTATAGCTAGGGAGTTAAATAAGTTACCAGACACACACCTTAGCCTCTCTCTAGCCTCCCTGTTTATATGGAATTTTTATGGTTTATTTCACTCGAAGTCTTGTGTTAAATGACAGTGACAATACCAGAAGTCCCGAAAAAAACTTGTTCTTAGGTATGAAGTTCCAACAGAATTCATCTTTACTTAGGTAAATCATATTGCATAATCACAGCAAACACAAACTATGTTCTGTACCAGCCTCAATGGAGGGAAATATTCTAAGCCATTAAGAGACTTAGTGAAATTAAGCCAGAATTTTCTTCTCAGATATTCCTCACTAATACATTTATAGACAATAATATGGAGTGAAACGCATTAAAGATAATAAGGAAAACTGAACATACCAAGTAAGACAGGTTTTTGTGCTTCTAGGAAAAAACTGGAATTTATGATTACAAGAAGATAAAAAATAAAGATAACAGATTAACAGGATTAAGCAATTTTTTAATTTCTTAGTTAAATTAGACAATTTAACTATGAAATACCTCTGTGTTCAAAATTAAATTTATATTCATTTTTGAATAGAAAAATCATTATTTAAAGTCTTCCCTTATGAAAATGTCTAAGAATTGGTTTTTTTTAATCGAGCGACTCTCTTTCATATGTTTTTTATCTTTATTTGTCTTTGTTGTTGTTGTTGGCTTGTTTTTTAATGTGGAAAGAAGTAAATATTAGAAAACACAGAATGAAAACAGTGGATAACATGGGAGAAACTATTCTTCCCGTAGTCATCAACACCTATCTTTTTATTTATTTATTTATTTTTATTCTCCCTATTGGCATTAGTCTGATAAGTTTCTGTTCTTTCTGGCTTATATGTTGATAAGGGATTGATGGGCACACATATCACTGTACTCCCAGATAGGGGCTGCCCAAGGTCTGCACTTATCTGCAGAGCTGCTACTTAACAGCATCACCCTTGATCAGTACAAGGTATTATTTTAAAATATTCCCTCCATCTCTCTGTCTTTTATGTTTCAAGACAGAAAGAAATAATAGAGACAAAGGCTGAAACAGGGTGTCTCGAGCTAATTGACTAGCATATTTAAAGTGGGTTGTGGTTGCTTAGAAACATTTATAGACTGTAACTGAAGCTTGATTATTAAATAGTCTGCAGGGCAATGTAGGACAACATGTTTTTACAAGAGCAAGATCCACAGAGAAAGATGGTTTGTAGCTTAATATTGAAATGAAACATATTTACAAATATTTTTTTTACATTTTATTTTTAAGTCAAATTAAACAACATTATTGAAAAAAAAATTAACAACACTTATGTCAGTGCAGTAAACTGAAATTCAGTGTCATGACAACTTACTATTTATTCTGCAAGGCCCTCTGTTGTAGTTATTTCTACGTGGCTCCCCTTGAGAGTGGGCAATTTATTTATTACAGTAAAGTGCATATTACGTAGGAAGAATCTGATTTTGGAGATCAAAGGACACTGAGATGTGTAAAGTGCAGCAATCTTTGATTACACAACAATATTGTGTAACAATGTTATAAAAAAAATCTGGAAGGGCAGGTATACACGAAGTCTGAGCTCTGTAGAGGGGAAACAATATATTCTACAAACATATTGGTATTTCCAAGGCAGAAGTCTTATGAAAAGTATATAAAATAATCTATAACCAACTATAGTTGTCTGTTGAAATCTCTTTATCTAATTATTTATTTCAAAAAGACCCATAAATAATGCTTAGGATGTCATTTATTTTGGGACCCTTCATGACCAAAAAAATGTTCAGTCTTTCTTAAGCACATTTTAAATTTCTTCACAAAGCATTAGTGAAATGACAGGGAATTTTTATTCCCAGATAATGCATTTTTATTTTCCTGCTACACATGAAACCATTCATACTTCTGTTGCAGCCATGAAGTCACTTAAAACATTGAGTCATGGATCTTATGAAAACTGATAGGTTTCTAGGAAGTTTTTTTCTTTTCTGAATCCATGCAAAATTACTATGTAAAAGGTGTGATGAGAGGAGTTCTATCCTATCTGGTTGAAATCTAGATTTAGACTTAACTGAAGTTTTGTCAATAAAAACTATAAACATAGGAGCACTATAGGAAATCTGGCCTGTACATGAATTAGCAAACAAAGGCAGTAATTTTGAGAGGCTTTTTTTCTTTTTACTATGAAAATTATTGAATTATTTCTAACTACAAAGTTCTAGTCGTTCCAGAGTAAAATCGTAAAAGGAATAAACAGTAAACAAGTAGCTTAAATAATTAATAAATTAGAAGTTTCAGTGTTTAAAACACACATTATCAGGGTGTCAAAGCAAATGTTCGATTCTTCTAGCCTTCTTAGTTATCTATCTTGAGAAGACATCAGAAATGATGAAAAGTATTCAGTAGGTTACTAATCAAGATTAATCTCCTCTTTTTACTTCTTGAGTTAAGATTCTGTAGAATTAACCAGATTTCTGAGCCCTGTAGACTTCTAGTGCAAACTTACCTTTACCACCACTAACCAGAACTAAATCTGAAATGAAAACAGGAAGACTATTTAGCCATAAAATGACTGATGATAGCATCATATGAAACTCTGCCACATGCATAATAAATGCTGTTCTCTATATAAAGTGAAACACTGAAAACTGGAATTGAAAACATCATCCAATCTTTCTATTAAATTATTATTTGTTGCTATGTTATATCAACAATATTCAGAAGAAAACTGTATTATTCAATACTGTAGTACATCCTTAACAAATATTAATAAAATAAATAACAATGTAAGGTTGATCTTATTTTCTGTAGATTAAATATTTTTTTTCATTTTATAATTTAGTGGAAAGCCATTAAGTGAAACCATTATTGGAAAAGATATATTCAGGAGCTCTATTTAGGACATTTTCAGCTTAAAAGCTATTACACCTCAGGACAGTGATAAAGGAAATGGGCATGACTTCTTCAACCCCAATGAGTCATAAGAGATCTTTTTGGCTTGGAAAAAAGTTAATATTTTTGAGAAAAGGTATGCGGTTGTTGCAATTCACTGAGACATAAATCTGTCATCAAATATTTAAGAAGGTAGAATCAGTCTTATAATTTCATATAATTTACTTACTACTTTCACATCCAAATCTACATTAAAGAAGCTCATAGATAAAACTGCTAATATTTATTAGAGAAATTATTAGGCTCCCAAGATTACAGTACTGGGCTGTCTAACAGTTACCAAAGAGGAAAAACTACTCAAGTAGCTTCTGTAATTTTATACCACGGGTTCATGAAGTAGCAAGAGTTCTGTAAGGGATTTTTTGCATATAAGGATAACATATTCAAAGATGACCTAAAAATTTGTGGAATGATGAGTAATGACTTCGTCCCAGACAGACAATTTTTTTAATTGTCAACTGGATCAGAGGGAACAACTTTTTATAGGTGTTACTAAAAAAACAAAAAGAAAAAAGTTGGGAAAGCAAGGAAGGATATATTTCCAGTTCAGACAAAGAGATTTGCAGTAGTTTCCAAGGGAATTACCTTTACCTATAAAAACAGTACAAATATTTCTGTATGAGTTGGAATTATGAACCTTTTAAAAGAATTCTTACACTGCTGTTGTCTGTAATTTGAACNGTTCAGACAAAAAGATTTGCAGTAGTTTCCGAGGGAATTACCTTTACCTATAAAAAAGGTATGAGTTGGAATTATGAACCTTTTAAAAGAATTCTTACACTGTTGTTGTCTGTAATTTGAACTAATTTGACTATCCCAGAATGAAATTATAAGAATTCTTCATTGATTGCTAAAATAATAAGAAGAAAATTATCATTATTGCTTTAAAATACAGTAAAATTTTGTAAGCATGGAAGGTGACAATGGTTTATTCCCTGTGTCTTCAGATAGATTGTTAATGGAAGTCCAGTATTGAAAAAGACTCTCTGAAATGTACCATCTTCCTACAGAAAGGATGTTAGTTGTCTCTTTCCTTGAAATTCACAAGAGGTTGTTTTATCTGTTAGAAACTGAGGAGGCAAGTACTTCAGACGGACACATTAAAAAGGAATGGCTTGTGATTTATCATGCTCAACATTCATTGGAAAAGACCACTAAGTCAACTGAAATACGAATAAGTACACAAGAACAAAAATAAACTGCAAGTTTTGTGCTTTCCTGTGTTATTGATTAGCCTGTTAAACTAGACTCCCTGTAGGGTAGCGTGCAATCATTTACCTAACCCCTTTTCGTGTCTCAGTCTGCATAAAGGCACCAGGAACTTGTTTCTTCAGCCTTTTTAACTCTCATTACTACATTCTGAATATGTGACCACACACCCAAGGCAGAGACTGTGCTCCTGGCCCACATCTAAATTCAGTGTGAATCCTTCCTACTTGTATAGAAGTAGCCCAGGAATAAGAATCTCCTTCTTTTTCCTTCAAGTAGGAATGTGTAACTTTTATTGCAGTGAATATCTGGATTGATTTCTACCATTTATTAACTGGATAAAAGCACTAAAGCAGACCTGGAGATACTTTAAATGGGTGCAAATTTAATTTATATTCCATTTAAGGACTGTTTCAGCACTGATGGAGTAATGACAAAACAAAATCCACAGTTTCCAGTGGTTTGAACTTAACTGACATGTTCCCTTTTTGTTTACATCAGGCAAAATTAGCTGAAGCTGTGAATCTAAACATGTTTGGGACTGATTCCATACCAGTTTTATTTAACCTGTCATTAATATACGATTTCCTTTTTTTGGATGGATTAAACTTGTGAGAAATTAAAACCAAATTACGGTCTAGACACCAGCAATTAGTGCTGCAAGTCCTGTTCTCTTGCTGTGGGCACTGTGTATCTTAATAACATGCCTAAAGTTTTAGTTTATTGTTTCCCCTAGTTGGATGCTGCTATTGTATTATTTTTTTATCCTGCTGTAATCACATACATTAGTTCATCTGACTTTTTCTCAGCTACCAAACTAATAATTATTAGACTGCTTAATAATATATTTAGTGCTGATTTTACTATTTATTCATGCAGATTTCCATTCTTTTTTTCTTCCTGTAACCACTTTGTCCCAGTTTTGTACGAGATAAAATGTTCACTGAGGCATGATACAAGAGCAGTACGTTCAAGAGCAGTTCATTACTAAATATTTCTTCATAACCATTTAACAGTGTCTGATGTAGGAAAGTAGGATTGTCAGCCCTATATTATGAAACCAAGCAACAAGAGAAGACCTATTCACCTTTTTTAAGGTCTTACATTTTTTCTGGACAAAAAAAAAGAAAAAATGGCATCTAATTAATTAAAGAAGAGGGCAGGGATTTATGTATGATTTATGCAGAGTGTGTTCTGAAGTCCCATAAACATGAAAAGGTTAATGTTGCTGGTATAGATCAGGTTAAATGTTTTCAAAAGAAGCAAGGAAGTATTTAAACAATAAAAAGTGTCTTCTAAAGATTCAAATCTAAGCATTACACTCTGATTTTTTCACTCTGAATGTGCAAAAAAAATTGTGTAAAGTGCCCCTACGGAGCACCAGTTAATTTTTACTGAAAACATTCCTCTAGTAGGATCCACTTTTGGTAAAACCTTGAGCTCCATTTCAGCTCAAGGATCTCTACCCATACATTCCATCCCTAAACATGTTTTAGAGAATTTTACTGCAAGATAGATCAAACCTGTCCCTTTTTCTGGACTAGGATTAGTTATCCTCTAAATTACATAACTCAGATAAACAAGAAATTCCTTCAAGGTGCAATTTTTGTCCAATATTTTTTGTCCATTATGACATAGATATGAGGACTAAAAAAAAAGTAAGTAGATGCAAGTGTCAAAGAGCCTTTAATATTTATAGGAAAATGGAGAAATTCTCTCTCTTCAGTAAGACTAAAAGGTAATGGCTTGTTAAACTAATCAAAATAAAGGCTGAGAGGTTAATAAATCCTTTACATACATACTGAAAAAATGTATGTGAAAAACTACTTATAAATGCATTTAGAGGATCAACACCACCCAGAAAAATACAATTGACAAAATATAATCTTGATATAAAATGAAGCAGAGATTAATAATCAAATTCAAACAAAGAACAAAAATCAGTGGGTATTTTGTTTAGTTTGTGTTTTTCTTTTTAATGGTCAGAAGTGTGAATAGTGAAGGGAAGGAAGCAATAGAGTTTCAAGATGGATTTCAATAAAACTTGCTGATGTGAAACTTCAGGAATTGGGTTTGTTAGGCTTCAGCGGGGGCAAAAGGGAGGACAGCTGATTGTCTCACATCTAGCATTACTTCAGAATTAATTACTAGAATTTTATGTGCTATGCTGTGTTGATCTCATGCTCTTTGTTTTAACTTCTTGTGAGGAGAGGTCAGAGATACACCAACCTCTGCATCCCTTGTGCTGCACAGCTTGGCTTTGAGGCTCAGGAGCATTAGTCTTTTAGTGAATCAATGAGGAACGATCAAAGCAGCAGTGATTTCATGACGTCATGGTTGTTCTCCTGGTGCCACTCAGGACCACATCCTGTTTAGCATTACTGTCGGGAATGCTGCCGAACTATGAACCACAGGGGAAAAAAAAAAATGTTGACCAGATATAATGCACATTTACATTTACAAGCAGATTATTCTGTCATTACCTATGCCTTCCCCTTCTTCCCTTTTTCCTCCTACCTTCTTTTTAATTACACTATTTCAGAATATCTACAGAAAGAGATGGACATATCCTTATCACTGAAAACATGTATTTCTCCCTTTAATGGCAGGAAGACTAATATTTTTCTTCTGATGCACACGGAATTTCTTTTTCTCTTGGTTTCTGTGACTAATTTTAAAATGCAGATTTATGTATTGATCTCTGAAGGAAAGTGGTTAGGCATTAGGTTCATTATATGTGACTTGTTTTAGGCTCAAAATTAGCAAGACAGTATCATTCGCAATTCTAATCTCTGACTCTCATTATGATTTTACGTTTTAGCTAAAAGCTTTCTATTTACAAGAAAGTGAATGTCCACAGAAAACAAAGGAACAATTCACAGCTATGATTAGAAGAAAGGCAGTCACTCATTTGTGAATAAAAGCATGACCCTCAATTCTAAACAATGACAACCTTAATATTAGCAACAGGAGAGCCATACAAGCTTAGTATGGTTATTATCCACACAGAATTTGGAGGACTACATCTACAGTAATATTACACTATAAATTATGCATGTCTTCCTGTCACATAGAATACTTCCTGTGCTCTGACCTCCTCTAATTATTGATGTTAGTATGTCAGAAGACTTTCCTGAAGTTAAAGAAATACTGTACTGTTTGCATCGATCATTAAAAGACTGATTAATTATGTCTGAGAGCAATGTGTGTGTCTAATTATATACATAAGTACCAAACTCAGTGGACCAGGCTTGCTTGTTTATTTTTAATTCAACCAGGATCTCTAGTAGATTTTCTGTAAAATATCTTCCATAAAAGAAGTGTTCAATTCTTTAAGCTTTTTCCCAATATCCTGCTTTATTTTTAAAGCATTTACCAGTAAGACATTTATATAATAGTTAATTCAGACCTTCTAGATTCTCAGCAAACCTAATGTTAGTGCAAGGTTTGAGGAAAGAATTTTAAGGATTACTTTATGTTCAATGTCTCACTTTCATCACAGGTATTGCACCTCACATACAGCACGAAATTTTAGGGAAAAGGATATAAGATGGTGGTAAAAACAGTCCTTTAAACTTAGTTATATTAGTTGAACCTTAAATGTATGCCAGTGTTGATATGAATGAATAAAATCCTTGGACACCAGGTTATGATTATGAAACACATTTCTTTCTTGAAAGAGGTAAAGTCACTCATCTTCAAATAAATGGGCAATTATTTCACAGTGAAACCCCCCCAAAATGGTGGCATGTTTATAGTGCCCAGTGGGTCATAGTGTCAGAGATAGCTGTACTGGCAGAAGCATCCACCACGGGGCATGGTGAAGAGACATATTGGTGAACTTGCTTGGCTATGGAAGCAGCATGGCATGTTCAGGCAGCATTGCTCCTGAGCTACTGAGCTTTGAAAAGTGCCAGGGCTTGCTAGCTTGCAGGCTGTGCCTTGCTACCAGAGGCACACTCTAGATGAGAGCTGGCTTCTGCACCTCCCGTGCTCCCTGGTGCTGCAATGGCCGCATTAGGATGGGTGAAGCAGATGCAGGTGTCGTGATTGCTACAGCGTGGGCAGCTCATTTCTTAAGAGTAGAAAAGGTTCCTTTTCTGAGTGCTTAATAGATGCTGCACCCCAGCAGAAATTATATCTCAACATTGCATTAAAACTGATCATTAGCATTTGGTACATATACCAAATTAAATAAGCACTGAAATTGGAATAGTCTTAAGTGATGTATAACTAATTTTTGGGTTTGAGTTTTTTCCACGTGTCCAAACAGTTAAACAGTTTGTAGAACTAGATGGAATTTTAAAATAGCATAGCATAGCATTTGCTTATTCATATGTATGTTAATGATATTTCCTGCCTAAACACTATATTTTTTTCAATTGTAACTTCTTTTAAAAAATATTTTCAAAATTACAATCTTTATCATAAGTATATTTCTATTAAATTTGATAATTTAATATTAAATCCATATCAACATAGTGTCTCATAACTGAGCTGCAGAAAACAATTTCATCTCCTAAAGGAATTGCTTCTCTGATTATTCAATACTAACTACTCTTAATTTTCAGGTATTTATATTCCATTTTAGAGTATGTCAGCATACTATTTATTCCTAGGAGTACATATAATTGTCTTATTGCAGCTACTATTTCAAAATACCTAATGAAACACAAGAATTTAGCACATTTTGAAGACTAAATATAAAATACGTCCAAGAATATTTTTCCCCAGCTAAGTCAGGAACTCTTCTTCAAAGCGTGTTTTTTAAATAGTAATTCAAGCAGTTATGTTGAGAAATATCTGAATGTCTTATATTTGAAAGCAGAAAGTCAAGATATGACTAGAGTCTGCTGAGATCCAGGAGATAAGTTTCTGTCTTCCTCAAAAATATTCTCGGATTTTCCTAATATTTTTATTAACAATTACCTGGTAGAGCATACATAATGAAGACAATTTTTTTGTTTTGTTTAGAAATTAGGATTGGGATATTTCTTAAACTGCTTTTGCTTGGAAGTCTAGCTTGTTGTGGGAGAACTGTCTTGAGACAGATAGCAAGTGAGGGAGGAGGAAAAAAATATGGGTTTCTATATTCTCCATTAAATTTAATTAGACAGCTGATGGAACTACCAGAAAACTTCAATATTGTGGTTTATGTGTAGAACATTCCAATACTCAGTCTTATTATCTCTGTGGGAATCAGAAGTAAGAAGTTTCAAGTCTACATCTACTGCCTGTTAAATATACACGTGTGTGCGTGGGGGTGTGTGTGGGTGTGTGTGTGTGTGTGCATATTTTGAGCTCTATTGTTTCATTATACTGGCAATAGGTACAGATGATTTTTGTTGTTGTTGTTGCTTCCTAATCTTTTCTGTTTCAAAATCAATGCCAAGGGAAAAGTGTGGTTCATATTGGATACTCAGATTTCATTTTAGGCATGAACTTTAGCTCCACTCTCCAGCTGGCCTTTAAAGGGCAAGATAAATACCCAAAAAGTGAAAAATGATGCATTTGTATTCTTTTAAAACAAACAGAATTACATGTTCTTAAAATCAAAGGTCATTTCTCTTTCTAACAGTCTTTTAGCTTTTCTACTTTAGGTTCCCTCAAAAAACAAGGAGTTATATTCCATTAGTTATTCTTTCATTAGAGCCAATAATGTTCTGAGCCTTTACATAGTACACACATTATTAAGACATTAAATTGTTTTCTTTCCTTTTTCTGGGGTTGACAAAGTGAAAAACTTGCAGAATAAATAATTTTATGCCAATTTAAAACAAAGTTAATGCATTAAAACTAGAAGAACATGATGTTTTCTTTAAACCAACAACTTTTTCTAATGAATTATATTTTCTTCTCACATTTTTCTTCAAAGTTCCTTTCAATGAGAAAAAGGAGAAGGAAAAAAAGGAAAAAAAAAACACACCACAAACAAACAAAAAACCCGACCAATAACAAGGCTTTAGCATGGTATAACTACAGCAAATTCAAAAGAATCAGCTGTTATTCCAAGTATGGGCTTATTCCTATATTCAGACAGCCCCACATGTTCTAAACCCTACCAAAGAATCACAGCAAAGCAAAGCATTCAAAAGACTTCTGTGATCATTATTTCAACCATTAATCTAGCACTGACAACACTGTACATATCCCTAAGTATTACAAATACACGTATTTTAAGTATCTTGAGGGATGGAGACTCAAGTAGTTTCCTGGGCATCCTGTTACAATGTTTGACAATCCTTTTTGTGAAGAAATTTTTTCTACTATATATCTAATCTAAACCTCCCCTGACATAACTTGAGGCCATTTCCTCTTCTTCTATCACTCATTTGTTGAGAGGAAAGACTGACTTCCTCCTCACTACGACCTCCTTTCAGGGAATTGTGAAAAGCAATAAGGGCCCCTCTCAGTATTCTTTTCTCCAGGCTAAATCACCCCAGCCCCCTCAGTTACTCCTCACAGAACTTGTGCTTCAGACCCTTCACCAGCTTCATTGCCCTTCTCTGGACATGCTCCAGAAACTCAATGCTTTCCTGCATCTATTCACACATGCCCAGTACACCCTGTAAGACTGTAGCATGTTTCACAGAAACAAATTGCAGGGAATGTGTCCCAGACTTCAAAAGTCTTCCACTGTCTAGATAAAAAGAGAAAATAAAAATGGCCATTTTGGAGTTATCAGTTTCAGCTGAAGCTGCATTGAAGGATCTTGGAAGAAGCTGAAGGAGTAACAGTGATCACTTTGAGTAATTTAATCCTGCTGCTTTTTTTTCTTATGTAGACAAGTATTTCTGTACAGCATCTCACTGTGCCCTGGTGCAGAAGTTCTCCTTTCCCACTGTCTCTTTTCTGCTGGTTTCATCCCTAGAGGGACTTTATTCAAACACTTCCATTCCAGAAATCTTTGAAAGGGATACATACTGGTTCTTATTTTAACTAAATAAATTGGTGGATTTCTACCTTAAATACAGAGCTTTTAGGTGTTTCATATCAAATTGTGTCTGTTCATGCTTGTTAAGTACAGAGGCTTTGATTTATGTGTTCAAAATTCCTGTCAAACTAGGTTCCCATTGACATTCTAGCTATTTTGGTCCAGGTCCTCCTGCTTCAAACCTAGATAAAACACCAACTCCCTGGAGAAGAGGGAAGTAGAGAGGGAAAAAAAATATTACTAAAATAGTAAAACCAAAACTGAAGGATTTAGTTTCTTTCTGCTAAACTTTGGAAAAGAAAAGAGGATTCTGTGTGCAACACAGAATTTGAGTATTGGAGTGTACTGGAGTATTGGAGTATTGAGGAGTATTGGAGTATTGCAGTATTGAGAAGTGCTTTATCCCACTCCTCTAAACACTAACCAAAATAGTAATAGTCAAAATACTCTTTCAGCAGAAGGGTTATCTAACAATACCTTTGGTTCTGTGTTTGTATCTGTGAACATATTAATTGTACTCAAATTATACTATTGTGCAAATGTTTTCATCATGAAGTGCTGTCCCAAGCCACACTGAGGACAGGGAGGGGAGGATTTTTTTGATAGATTTCTCAGATGAAAATGAAGCACAAATGAGACAATACCGTATCTGCAAACTGTTTATTGATAAAGAAGGAAAAGTGTTCCTACCGAAGTGCGACAGACAAGAGATCACAGAGGCAAAAAGAGAGACAGACAAACAGACGGCAGGGGCAGAGCTACCGCAAGAGCCCTGCGCTCTGCCAGCGGCAGCAGGCGGAGCGGGCCTGCTGCGAACCGCGGCGCGTCTGCGTGCGCCCGAGGCGGCTGGGCGCGACTTCCACAGAGCAGCAGGCCGCGTGTCCCTGCTCTTCCGAGCCACAGGCTGCCATGGCTACGGGCACCACCGTGGAGCAGCCGCGGGCGGCCTGTCAGCGTCGGGGCAGGGCGGCTGTGGGCTGGGTGCCGCGCGTCGTGCGCAGGCCGCTGCCGGGCAGCGTGGGGAGCCTAGAGGTGGCGGCTGCGGCTGGGTGCAGGCAGCGCCCGCTCCGTGAGGGGAAACGGCGGAGCACCGGGGCATCACGGGGCGAACGGCGAAGCCGGGCAGGACGGGTGCGGAGAGCGAAGCAGGACCGCAAAGAGGAGAAGGCGGGCCCGGGAGAGGGGCCGAGCTGGCCCTACAGGCGAGCCTCCGGTCCCTCCAAGAAACGCAGAGTTCCCGTCGTGCCGCAGTTAGCTGCTTTTGTGTGCCAAGGTTCTTCCCATAGCCCGGTTTCCCGGGCATCTGGGCATCTGCCCCACCGGCAAGTGGCAGGGCGGTGCCTGCAGTCCGGTCATGGATGCTTTCTCTGCCCCGATCCATCCGCTGCCAGGCTAAGCCTCCCTGGGAACACGCCTCCCAGCACGGGTACAGCCCCTATAAGAACCCTTCACCATGACTTATGTTGAGGCAGAAATAAAAATCAGATTGGTCCCTCTCAGGAGCACAAATTTAAAAAAAAAANAAATGGGCCCCCCCAAGAACAAAAAATTAAAAAAAAAAAAAAAAAAAAAAAAAAGGAAATCGCACACCATATTTCTCTCATCAGCAATTATATTAAAGCTGAGATTTGTAGAAAATACTTCCACCATAGTTATGTTAATCCCAACTACCTTTTCAGTGAGGAAGGAAAGCAAGGCCATAAATTATCTCCAGTATATTTGTTTAGCCTCCTGGATTTGATATTTATAGATATATTACAACATGACAATATGGGTATGTTAATGGTTCTATTTTCCTCCTAGTAAATACTATTAAAATAGATCTGAGGCTCAGCTATGGATATTCAAGAGTGGAATAAAAATATACAGCATTTACTGATGTTAACACACTGCTATGAGGTGTTTTGCTCCCCAAATGCTGTTTAATTACAATAGAAAAAAGTGCTTGAACAAGCTGTTAATCAGACCCATAGGAGTACATTTTCAGCAACACTTTATGGTTTAGACATTGTACACACTCTTTTTTTTTACTATTTTCTCTTGCAGATAAAGATCAAGGAAACAACTGCAAAACCGAAATATTGCTCACTATGAAATAATATAATTTCTTGTCACGCATTATTTAGAAATAGTAGTTCATTTTATTTTGCTATTTTTTTTTTTTGTCAATGCATGCCAATCACTTGTACAATAACATTTCTGACTGAGAGTTGGTTGTTGTCATTAGTTGTGTTCAGCAATTCTGAATCATACGGGCATAATGGCAGGCAACTGGAGAGCTTGAAATAGGAATTTGCTGGCAAAGTCTGAGCAGGTTTCTGACCTACTGGTGATCTTTATAGACATATGGTAAAGATTCATTTCAGAGTCTTGTCCTTCTCCAGCTATATTGTTACTGGTCAGAGGCATTCTCTGAGTGAAAATCTCAGAGAGCCCAGACAAGAGTGCCCTCATGTCAATTGTATTGTGACATGAGATGCAAGTGATTAGACAGTGCAAGAGCGCAACTACTCTAAACAGAGTAAAAGACAGTTTTGAATAAATACCAGGAGACAAAACTGCATGCACTCTGTGGATGAAAAAACCTGATATATTTGATGAACTCTTAAAATCCATTTTCAATACTGTGCATTCTTTATTCTGAAATTCTTCATTGCTGGTGGTTTATTCTAAAGATCCATAGATGCTAGTCTGGCATTCTGTTATGAAGAAGGCTCATGTACATTAAATATTTATTTCAGAGGAAAAAACTGCCTTTTCAGTGAGGTAAAGAGATTTGAAAGGAAGTCAGAATTTATGCTTGCTAATGATTGATTATGTAGTATAAAATATATAATAATAGAGTTGGTGTTTTTTATAAAGAGAAAGGTATTGGGATCCTAAACTGATGTGGGAAAAGGAGAGCTTATGTTATGGATAAGGGTAAAAAAGACAGAGCAGAGTTCTTTTCACACAGTAACTGTTTTTGTAGATGAATGCAGAGGTTTGTGTATTAATACAGTTTATGTCAAGCAGGGTCTGTAAATGTCAACAATATTATTTTTATTTCTTCATGCATCTTCAGGAACTGGCAACCATCTAATAATACTCTCTAAATCATTTCATCTTCCTGAGAGCTCTCTTGTTGCAGCTTTGATCTGTCAAGCCAATTAGTGATCTGGGGCCTAGTTCAAATTTTTTTATATGTTTTTACCATGTGATGGGTTGCTGTTTGCCACTGAAACACCAAGTTAGCACTCATTCTAGTGTTCAAGCAAACTGAATAATTTTCCATTTTACACTCCACAAAGTAGAATTTAATTTGAAGCAAGGTGTCTTCAGTTCTGACTGTGCATAAAATACTAATATACATAAAATTACCATGGAGGAATTTCTGTGATGCAATGTTAATGAATAATTATTTGAATTCTCTTAGCACACTTTATTTAGCCATAGAATTCCTCATTAATGACCAAAGAATTGCACAACTATGTCCATGTTTCATATTAGGGTTTTTTTGGTTTTTTTTTTTTTTTTTTTTCTTTTTGTGGAGTTGTTGGTGGTGCTGTTTTATGAATGAATAATTATACATCTAGTCTTTTTAAACTATATAAAATATAAGTTTCTGACTCATTTAAGTTCTTGCTCTCCAGGGCATGAATTAACTACTTGTAAAGAGAAATTAAGGCTTAAGGAACACGAGTGATGGTAGAGAAAGTTGAGTTGATTTTTAAAACATTTATCTTAAATATTTGGTAAATAAATTTTATAAAAATAAATGCAAATGGGTAAGTCTTCATGCATAGATGAGAGGTTTTTCTCATTTTTATAAGATGTTCATTTTAAATAAAATAATAGAGAGAGGTAACTTTTTCTCTTGGTATTTCCAGATTTTAAATAAACCTTAAACAAAGTTTCACAGAAAACTCATAAATTCTCTGTGTTTTAAACAACCATTCCTTCATCTCATGCATACTCTGTTAACTAGAACAAAAGTATTTGTTGAAATGCCTTTATAGGGAAGGGGGGTTAGTAATTAGAAGACCTTCTTACTAAAAATTTCTATAGGTTTGCTATGAATAAACAGACAACTTTGACAAGACACCTTCATAGGCTGCTCTGCACATAACAAAAATCTCATATTTAATAAAGGACAACCAGATAAAAGTAATCAGACATATCAATTACTAGACTTTAGTACACTAACATTTACTTACTTACAAAGAGGGTA
The DNA here is from genome assembly GCA_013397555.1 of Urocynchramus pylzowi. Classification (NCBI taxonomy): domain Eukaryota; kingdom Metazoa; phylum Chordata; class Aves; order Passeriformes; family Fringillidae; genus Urocynchramus; species Urocynchramus pylzowi. The sequence goes on from VZRH01006041.1 coordinate 37,215, forward strand.
AGACAGATTATTTTCTCTTTCTTTTTTTCCCCCCAGATATAAAATATAACAAATAATTAGCAATTGAATTAGAAATTGAAGATTACCCTGCTCTCTCTTTTTGTGTGTCCAAAAATATTTGCAGAAAGATACTTGCAAATTAGTCTCTCCTGCCTCTGAGGCAATCTTAAGAGATTGCACAAGGACTTAACTTCCAAATCACTGCACAGCCTCCAGCACAGAGGATAAAATATGTTGTGATTATGGTTCAAATAGTTGGCTCATGCATGCTGAAGGCCCACCTTTTAATTGCTGCTCTAAAGGATGCATAAAGGAATTAGTAATCAAATAGCAAACTAGTCTAGCATATAATGCCGTGGCCTGTATGTAATAATGAGTATAGCAGCTGGCAGACAGTACACATGACATTAGACATTAGAATATTTTGGCCTTCCTTTTTGGTCTGCTGTAGAACAGAACTTCAGTGCAAAAGGAATTCTTCAATGCTTAAACACAAACTTACATAAGCAGTTAAACCCAGACACACTGCATGCTCACACACACACATTTCACATCTTTTGGTATGACATTTTTTCTTCAGTAAACTTATTTACCTGACTAACCTTACTTTTGCATGATGAAAGATGTACCATTTTTGTATTCCTTATCAAACACATGAGCTGTTAACTTGAATTTTAACCCAGTAACAATTTCTTAGGCATAAATATTTTCATTCTGGTTTATATAATTTACCCTCCAAGATACCATTCTAATTTTTTTTTTTCCTTTACAAAGTATTGTTTTGCAAATGGAGTTTTATGGACATAAACTCACGCATTGCTTATATAACGTATTCATCATAGCATAGAAAAAGTAATTAGAGAACTAGCTGGAAAAAAAAAAGGGCACAAAATTATGGTGTTTGTTGAATACAGTTGCTTAGAAATCTGCTTCAAAGTAACAATTCTATTTTTAACTGTTTGCTTTTTAAAATACTTTGGTGCAGTGTTATGCTAATAGAAGAAAAAGACAATTTTACAGGGTAAATCTAAAACAACATTTAAAAGGAAAAAAAAACACCAAAAAAAAAAAACCCAAACAAGCAAGCCCCGCAGATGATAAATAATTGTTAAAAAAAAGATTTAGTGTTCTTTCCTATTAGAAGATATGTAATTGACATTGCCATTGAATGGCAATGGGAAGCTTTATGAGACAACATCAATACGTATTTCCCCTCTAGCAGTGCTGTATTGTGAAAACAAGAACAACTTTAACCAAGAGATTTGGATTTAATGTAGTAAGGTTCTGGGTCCGTTGCAGTTCTTGGTGTCCTTAACTACTTGTTTTAGTGACAAGTGTGGAACCATCAGAAGTTTCTGCTGCTTCACATAAAGTTGTTCTGTTCATACAGGTGTTAAAGCACACTATGCAGATAGAGACAATATGTCCAACAGTCAATCTAGATGGTAAAAATATAAAATCTGTAATAAAGATTCAAACTATAAGATTGTTTGGATTAGAAGAGACCTAGGGGCCTAGTTTGAAGGTCCCTGTCATGGACAGGGACATCTTCCACTAGATGAGGTTTCTCACTTCCCCATACGACCTTGTCGTGAACACTTCCAGTGGTTATCCACAACTTCTCTGAGAAAGTCTCTTTCCACCCTCACTGTAATAAGTTTCTTCCTTATTTAATCTAAAGCCATATTTTTTCAGTTTAAAAGTTGCCTTTTCCTCTCATTACAAGCCTTGGTAAAAAGTGTTTCCCCATCTTTCTTAGAATCATAGAATCATAAAGATTGGAAAAAACCTCCAAGATCCAATCTCTGACCTATCACTACTATCTTTTCAAGACCATAGCACTAAGTGCCATGTCCAGCCATTTCTTGAACACTTTCAGAGATGGTGGCTCCACCACCTCCCTAGGTAGCCTGGTGCGTTGCTTGATAACCCTTTTGATGAAGAACTTTTTTCCTACTTCGCAATGTAAATGTCCCCTAGTGCAACTTGAGGTCATTTACTGTCATCCTTGCTGCTTGGCAGAAGTAAGAATCCCCCATCTTCCTACGAACTATATGATGTCATCCTTTCAGGTAGTTGTGGGGAGTGAGAAGGTCTNAAAACCTCCAAGATCCAATCTCTGACCTATCACTACTATCTTTTCAAGACCATAGCACTAAGTGCCATGTCCAGCCATTTCTTGAACACTTTCAGAGATGGTGGCTCCACCACCTCCCTAGGTAGCCTGGTGCGTTGTTTGATAACCCTTTTGATGAAGAACTTTTTTCCTACTTCGCAATGTAAATGTCCCCTAGTGCAACTTGAGGTCATTTACTGTCATCCTTGCTGCTTGGCAGAAGTAAGAATCCCCCATCTTCCTACGAACTATATGATGTCATCCTTTCAGGTAGTTGTGGGGAGTGAGAAGGTCTCACCTCAACCTCCTTTTCTCCAGGCTAATTATAAGTTCCAGTGCTTCTCTATGCTAATTATAATTCTCCCAGCCCTCTTACATGCTCGCTCCTTTAAGTATTGAAAGACCATAATAGAAGTACCCCAGTGCCTTCTCTTCTACAAGATTAATAACTTCCACTTTTCAGCTTTTCTTCACAGAAAAGATGTTCTAGCCCTTTGACTATTTCTGTGGGTCTCCTCTGTACACTCTGACAGATCCATGTCTTTTTTGTGTTGGAAACACCAGAGCTGGATCCAGTACCCCAGGTCAACTCTCATCAGAGCACAGGAGAAGGGCAGAATCACCTCCCACAACCAGCTGGTCATGCTGCTTTTGATGAAGTCCAGAAAACAATTGGCATTTCTGGCAAATGCCTATTTCTGGTTCATACCTAAGTTTTTATCTGCTAATATCACAATGTTATCTCCTCAGGGCTGCTCATCTCCCAGTCTTTAATGCTGCTATTGATTGCCCTGGCCCAGGTGCAGGACTTCAAACTTAACTTTGTTGAAAGTCATGAAATGTATAATGGAGCATTTATTCAACCTGTAAAAATCCCTCTAGATGGCATCCCTTCCTTCTAGCATATCACTGCACTGTTCAGCTTGCTGCATGTGGTGGGATGACCTGGGCTGCATGCCTACCAAATTGCTCTACTACTCCTTTCTTAGACAGAAAGGGATAGAGAAAATAAGATGGGAAAACCCTTTCTGGGTCAAGGTAAAGGAAATTTAAAAAAGGAAAAGTAAAGGTCATGCATGAAGAAACAAAGAAAACAAAATATTTTATTTTCTATTTCCCATAAGCAATGACCAATAACTTCCTGAGAAGCAGGACTTCAGCACACTTATTGGTTATTCTGGAAGCAAACAGTGTAAATAGCAAATCTACCTCCTCACCATGTAGGTGTAGGTAACCTCACACATGCACCCCCACCCACCACCCCTACCGCATCCTTTTTATCTTTTATTGCTGAGCAGACATCATATAGTATGGAAAATCACTTTGATCACCAGCTGTACTGGCTATGTCACCTCCAAAGATCCAGCCTACTGGAGAGCAGGAATGGGAGAATGTTGGAGAGATATTGCTGATTCTGCGCAACGCTGCTCAGCAAGAGCCAAAACACTGGTGTGTTATCAACACCTTTGTAGACACCATTACAAATCACAGTGCTTCAAGGGCTGCTATGGGGAAAATTGAGTTCACTTTAGCTGGACCCAATACTGTGCCATCTGCAAACTTGCTGAGGATGCACTACATTCCACTGTGTATTTCATTAATAAAGATGTTGGACAGTACCTGTCCCAGTTAGAGACTCCGGACAAATTTGACTTGTTACTGATCTCCATTGGAACATTGAGCTGTTAACTGCAGCTCTTCACATGCAAGCATTCAGGTAGTCCCTTTCTTATCCGAGAGTGCACCCATCTTCAGTATGCTCGTATATTTCCAATATGTGGGGAGGACCATATCAAAGGCCTTATGAAAGTCAAAGTAAATTCCATCAAATCCTTTTCTTATCATTTTCCAGAGCAGACATTCCACGATAGAGGGCCATCAATTAATCAGGCACCCTTTGCCTTTGGGGAAGCCATTTTCATGTCTTTCATGTGCCTCGAGGTAGATGCCAGGAGGACCTGTTCCATGACTTTACTGGGCCTAGGGTAAGGCTGAGAGATAGGTATCTGTTAGCAAACATCTACTCTATGACTGCCTTTGCTAGTTTGGCCTCTCATTTTCACCCATACACTTCAGATCCCTGCTAGGCTGTTTTTCAGTGGCAATAAGTTTTTTTCCATATAGAAATGGAAATCATCCAATCATCTTTTCAATCATAGGGCACCCCCCCTCAACCTTTCCATCTCTGTCCATCATGGACAGAGTGGCCAGCCTCTCCCAGCTGTCTGTCCTGAACAGTTTTAGTCATTGATTGAACTGCTCCAATAATGTGGTTCATTCCACCAAGTCTCAGCGATAGCAATCAGGGCATAGTTTTCCAGATGCACCAGAGGATGCACCCGTGTGTCGTTTTGAAATGCATTGGAACCCTGCAGGCCATTTCAAAGAAGGAAAAAGGATAACAAAGCTGTTCCATAAGGAAATCCATTTCCAAGATTTGTATTAGATTTTTAGCTTCATCAGTGATACCTGACACATTCAAAAATAATTTGGGTACCCATTGAGGTCATTAGTGCTTCATGTTCAACAACAGCAATGAAATGGTGGACATAGACAAGGCAGCTCTGGAAGAGCCAGGTCACATAGGATATCAGAAATACTTGTTAACATCTACATTTCTGTAGTTTATATCCATATTGAATGATATTTTTGCTACTTTTATAGAAGAAGCTATCTTCTAAAAGTATCATGAAAGTAAAGTATCATGAAAGCGTGGTTAGGCCACATTAAAAAATCACTATCAATAGTGTTGGCACAAAGAAGATTTTAATACTAAATTGTGAAAGTGCAACTTTAACAGAGTTTGATCACAAAGTTTACCCAATTGCTTACTATAGAGTTGTGGTGGTTTAATACCAGTAGGAAATTACACCTCCAAGAAGTCAATCCCATTTCCCCAAACCCCTCCAGTAAGAGTGCAACAAAGAAAGAAACTATGAATTGAGAGAACAATTCACTGAAAGCAAGAAGCAATGGAACAAGGAACACACAGTAGCAGTGGCAATATGAATAACAAATGTGTACAAAAAAAGAAAGTGCTTTACACACTGAAGATGTTCACCATCTTGACTTAGTTCCACGTGGCCACCAAGACAGAGACAAACTGGGGGACACTTCCCATGGGTGACACCACATAGACCTCAAGACAATGACATGATGGTGGCCACTCCTGTGCTCAGCCCTACGTGGCTTCCTGGGACAAAACCATGATGGTGGGTGCTTCCACAGCTAGGTTTTCCCAATGCCTGGAACTACCAAAAAAACAATGACGGATAATCAAAAGGACAATCAAAAGCTGGAATGTCCTTGTTGACTGTGCTGCCCATTTCCAGACCACTCCATTCCACTGAAGGTCAGGCTCAGCTAGGATTTGCTGCAATTTTAACACTGACTTTATTATAGATTCACAATAGCAACATTAATACCATAATTCATTCACATGCACACAAGAGGCAAAAATATGTATAGATTTATATCTATGTATGTAAAGATTCCCATCAAAAATTCCACTCAGATTCAGTGAAATATTCACATAAAATCCCATCATGTTTCTCAACAGGCACGGGTTATACCTCAAGGACTGTTTATGTGCTTGGGAGTGGGTAGCCATCTAGGACTCATCATCAGTGAAATAATGTCTTTTGGGTATTAAAAACTTGGGCTCCAAGTGAACTCAAAGCTTGAGCGTTAGTGAGCTCCAAAGGGCATCCCACTCAGAGGGATGTGCTGCTGAAGTCCAGGAGAGCTCAAAGGATCTCACTTAGGGACCCCTGTAATGAGATGCTTGGCTTTAGTCACCACTAAGATTCCATCCTGGTCATAAACCAAGTTGGTAACTACTGGATTTTTTTTTTTTCCATGAAGTCCAATAGCTATGGAGCTATATTGAGCTACAATTCAGGTAAATTATTTGCAAAGGGTGAAAAAGATAGCTGTTTATTTTTTTCTCCTGACCTTGGTTAGGCAACTGATGGCTTTTTGAAGTCAGAACTATTCCCACCTTTACCATGCAAGAGCTCTTGCTGTGATCAGGGATTCTTCGCTACACAGTTGGTATTATGAAGGGGTGCTTCATCGCTCAGATGGTTTGGTCAAGGCTTATCAGGAGCTTCTGAGATCCTAGAGCAAGACAGAGGAGAGGTAGAGGCTGCACCACCACATAAGGGATTATGTGCTTGGCCTATATCTTTGGCAGAAGCTCGCAAGGTTGATGAATTTTCTTGGTTTTTTCCTTCTTCATTTATTTCTTAATCAAAAGACCTGGAGAGAGTGATATAGAGTGGACACCATGTCAGTGGTGACTTTCTCCACTTCTAAAACCAGCAAAATTTTTTCTTTCTGTTTGCCTGTCAGCAAAACTGTCTGAAAATAAACCATTGCTTGCTTTCCAGTACGTTTCTCCTACTGATGCAATTTCTTCTTCATCACATCCTTGATCACTTTTCAGAACAGTGAAATGCGGCCCATTTTTCTTCCTGGACAACACAGGCTTAAGAAAGTATGTACAGACCCAGATGCAGTAGTTCTGTAAAAAGAACAATGCAGCAATAATCAGGAAGGCAATTTTAGTCAACAGATTAACAAAGTAAAATGGCTTTTTCTTTTGCTACAGTTCCCATGCACTACATCAATAAGCAAATAGTAATTTACTATGGCATTAAAAACAGACAAAGAATAAAACTATTGAAGTGATAGGTTACCTTCCTTTGTATCTAAAATCCAGATGACAGAATCAGGGAACAATACTCAGACAAAATGTGGACTATCTTGAACAGGTTAGAAGGTGGAGAAAGACAACAAAATCGAATAACTCAATAAAATAAGTTATGAATTTGTGAGATGCCAGGTTCTTGTTGTGATGCAACACAATAAGCAATGTTGTTTTAGACTCATTTCTGCTGCCTGACACAAATGCAATGGGTATCCAAGCACTGGTACCCAGGGCTCACTATAACTGCCTTTTTGCTTGCCCTTGGTCTTTTTCTTATACCCACTGCCTGCTTATTATTTCTTTCCATACAAAACCTATAGTTCTTGAAGAAGTAAATGCAGAGATTTATGGAGATGATCTGTCTAATATGCAGGTAAATCTGGTTTTCTCCTTTTTAGATAATACACCGTATTCAGTAGGATAATGGCAACCTAGTAAGGAAAAATACAGTTCATGTGGCAAGGACTGTCAGCAACCAGAAGCACAGTCAATCACTTCTCTGCAACTGCTGTGCCAGTTGCTGAAGGACACCTGGCACTAGTCAAGGGTTCATGAGCCAGTGTCATGCTCCCTGCGCAAATTCATGAGCCAGGCCATAAAGGGGTTGTTGAGATTGCCAGCCGTTCCCAGCAATGTGGTTGTGCTGCTGGCTTTACACAGCAATGCTACCTGACAAATTCTAGAACCATGCTCTCTGGGAGACCACTTTTACCAGATAACAAGAGTGATTTGATTCCAGCAGTATTCTACAGTGTCTTATAAAACATGAAAGAGAGGCTGTTTCCCTTTGATGCAGAACCCAGATATGTTGGCAAGAGAGGGGACATGCAACAAATAAGCACATATGTGCTATGAGCAATCCTGCTGTGTGAGGCAACATCTTAAGAGCTTGAGAATTAAGCATCTTTATCGATGACACACAGGTGGCGTGGATCACACACAATAGCCCAGGCTGGGCACACCTCCAAGACCAGGTTTTGGGCTATGTTTGCCTTTATTGAACTGTGAGGTAAGGTAGTGGGCACTGGAAAGGTGCTCACTGTTGTATTTTTACTACTTCTTTATTCTCCATACTCAGTAGATTAATATTGTTTGTCTGGCTAATCAGAAATGTGGGTAAGTTCCTGAACCCAGAATCATATCTAATGTTGAATGGGAGTCAGTCATTCAACTGTTAGAGCTGTGACTCTGCTAAGCAGCAGAACTGTGAATGAAATTCAAGCTTTCTACAGGAGGAGATTGAATAACAGCAGAAATTCCACAATATTAAATAGGCAGAATAAACATATTAAAAGTAAATATTCTCGGTCTCTGTAACAATAGAGGTCAATCAAGAAAATAAACTGTTAAAAACTGTTTTCTCTGTGAGAGTTATTTGGCTGATTTTTTACATTATCCAGGAATCACTTGTTACCTTACTTATAAATTGAACTGAAATATACAGAGTGGAAATACAGTTCTTAAAAGAAGGAGGAGGGTGAGACAAAATTAACATAGCAGAGCTGTGGCTACAATGATATTCAAGAAAACACAGAGCTGTGGTACAAGAATTTCCAGCTCTATGATTTTGTGTTCTGTTTTTTTCTACAACTTAGTTGAATGGACTAACATTAATTTTGAAGTATGGTTCACTTAAAATTATTTCCTCTCCTCCTCAATTGCATTTTGTACTTTGTTGGTGCAGTGAATTATGTTTCTGCATTGAAATAATGAGTCTGGCTTTCAAATATTGTTGAACGGAGACAGAGTATGCTGAAGTCTTCAGTTTTTAAGGCATTTTTTATGGATCTCTTACTATCTCAATTAAGGTGAGTGATCTAAACTGAAATCTAGAGTAGATATTCAAGTCTCTGAAGAATTAACTGCTACATTGCAGTTGAACATTTTCTTCTCTTTGTTTGCTGTCCTAAAGGCAAACATCTTAGCCTAAACAGCTTGAACTTTCTCTGCACTCTTAATTGGCATCTTAAGGGATTGTTAAATATGGGTCTGTTCAATCTTCTGTCAGTTTAGTCAGGCCTTTGAAATTATATTTTCTTTCTCTAGAAATGGAGCCTGTCACATGTGCCATCATCTAGCATAGTTTCAACTTACTACTTTATAGTAGCATGGCCGTTTCCACCATTTGATTTGGACAACAAAATTATGTATTAGAGGGATGTGCATTATGAAATAGCACATCAATTTAATGCCCCAGAAAACTTAGATTTCACAGTACCATGCCCTCAAAACAAAGTAAAGCCAACATTTGCAGAGGTAAAAGCTTGACAATGCTTCAACTGCTGCAGAAAACTGCTGAGCATGTGGGAATTGAGTCCATATATAAATATTACATACCCCAAAACTCTGTGTAAACATCAGAAAGAATGTGGCTTAAATTAACAAGAAAAGGAGTTTCATGATAAAGAAGATACTCCCTAGCCCATTAACTGGACATTTAGTTAAGGACAATCTTACACATGTGTTTTCAAAAATTTGGGCTGCAGGGGTTTTTGTGGTTTTTGGTGATGGTTTTGGTTTGGGTTTGGTTTTTTTGTTGGTTTTTTTTGTTTCTTTTTTTTTTCTGGTTTTTGGGGTTTTTCTTTTGGGTTTTGGGTGGGGTTTTTTTGTGGGTTTTTTTTTTTTTTTTTAATCTGTCAGATTCTTCATGGTACTTAAACATAGTTTAAAGTATTTAATTTCCTTGGTGGTTTCCTTAAAGTAAATCTTTCATGAACGTCTCTACAAGTGTTGTATTATTTATCTGAAGCTAGTCTCCCAAACTGGTCTTTTGGATGCTTGTGCAACTAGGCATACTTCTTAAACCTGACTTCTGTTAAATCATAATTCATTTCAATTCTCCTTTGCTCACTTCTTGAGTAAATAACCTTGTACATTTAAAGAAAGCCACCAAGTTTTGTACTTATGATAAAATGTGTGTATTAGGTATTTTCGTGACATTGAGTTAGATGTTGGTAGAAAAATACCAGGTTTTAGCCTTAAAGACAATAGGTCTTAGATTGTAATTAATAATTGCTTTATAGAGCATATATATTTTAAGTACATACATTTTTAATGTAGGTCGGGATGATTATGTCGGGATGATTTTCCCCAAATATTATTTGAAGAAGATCTTGCTATAGCATGGATTACTGTTTAGGTAGATTTCATTCATGAAACTGAATGACCATTTTTGCACATAACTGCTACTTGTCTTCTGGTAACTAAAAAGGGCCCACTAAATAAAGACATAGAAATTATGTCTTCAAACACAAACATAGAGGTAGTATACCACAGCTGAGCAAAGTATCCATTTTCTTCTTTTAGAGAAGTAGCAGTCTGCCTGCCCTAGTTCTCTGAATAGACTTGACTTCTTTTCTTTATACATAATTATGTTTGACATTAAAAGTATAACTTCCCATGGGAGAATGAACTCCACATTTCAGCAGTCAGAGGAGACAGTATAAAATAAATATGATTAACACTTTAGGGAAAAACACAATCAAATAAAGCATTTGTTTCTCAGTCAGTCCTGAATACATTCTAATTAGCTTTGTTTTTTCCTGTAGGGCTCACTCCTGATTACACAGTATCATAATTTTTTTTTCCTAGATTCAGTATTTGCACTAAGAAGTAACTCGAGGAATTGTAAAGACTCATATAAAATGTTTTATTTTGAAATGTTTCGTTTTATTTTTCTTTTTTTTTCTTTTTTTTCTTTTTTTTTTTTTTTTCCTTCCTTCTTCCTTGTTNTATTTTTCTTTTTTTTTCTTTTTTTTCTTTTTTTTTTTTTTTTCCTACCTCCTACCTGTTATCCCTCCTTTATCTGTGTTTTCTGTTACTGGTTGAAAATTTAAGGACTCTGTCTTGTTACAAGACACAATACATTAAGAAAAAAAAAAATTGAGGTTGAAACATTAATTCTGAAAACTGTTCTACTATTTGCAATGCACTTTTAAGGTAAACACAGCATGGGCACTAGAGGGGTATTAGTATTTTTTAAAAATTTAAAAGCACAGAAGTGACATCACACTGGCAAGGCTGGAATATGGAGATCTACATCACAGATCTTTCTCAGCTACTGTTTACTGATGATTATGTGATGTTGGTGACATTCCTACATTTTTATTGGACTGCACCTGTTATGTCTGGCTATTTAAGATTGCACAAGTACAGCAAAATCTTCACACAAGCAAGACAGAGGTTTCAGGGCAGTTTCCTTTTTAAAAAGAAGGCCAAGGCTGATGAATCTTAAGTAAATCCTAACTGTGTGAGAGCTTGGAAGAAAGTAATAATAGACATTTAGGTTCATCAGTGCTCACTTTCTCATTTTTTTCAATATGTCCTTTTCTTAGTTATCTGGTTTCTGCTTCTTATTTCATTCCTCTCCTCTGTGTACATCTTACATCCAGATCTCTGTGCCAGAATCACTCATGACACCATCTCCCTTCTTTCCCACCAGCTTTCAGTTCTCATTTCACTTTTCTTCCACCACTGTCTCACCCCTCTCAAGTCTATCTTTCATTTCTCTGCTTTGTTACTCATGAAGCCTGGATACCAGATAAGAGACATTGAATTCTTTAATGAGGCCTCTTCTGCCCTTCATACCCTGGACCAGCACAACCCCTGCAAGTATGGGCTGTAAGTGGCTCATTTGGAGAATTTGATTGCCAAGTTCTTTAAAGGTGAAGATTGATCTTTTGGATGCTTCTAATTTACCCAACTTGCTTAAGTCAAAGAGATGGTGCATCAAGAGCTTAATTTCCTTGACAATGTTTCACTTTTTCACTGAAAGACAGGCAAGATATGAGTGAACAGCAGTGGGTTGGTGTGGTTTTTTTTATTTTTAAAACAAATTAGAAACATGTTTATCTTAAAATTTTCTTTGCAAAATTTTTCATCAAACACAGGGAATACTTAACCCCAAACAGTCAAAAGTTTGCCTATGTTTATTAAAGATCTGGTAAAACAGTCCAGCAGTGAAGCATCTTACATAGTTGTAAGCTAAACTTGTTAAGATTCAGACTGTTTTCTAATCTTGGACAATGTACAAAGATGAAGGAAGATACCCACAACATTTTCTGGCTTTTGCAGACTGATACAACATGAAGAGAAGGAAGATTATAAATCAAAGAAAGAAATTCCACTAAAAGTAGCTTCTCCAATGCTGAAAAGACCATCTTTTTTAGGGATAGTAATCAGACAAAGTTATACTGGAACTTTTTTTCTCCTGGGCATTGATTTCCGTTGCCATAAAAGTGTATGTCATGGACATAGTCTAACCTGAAAGACTATGTTTTGACCAATCTGACACTCTTAAAAATGTAAGAATATGAGATCAGGTCCTTTTCTCCTGAAGAGGTACCATACTTCAGCAGTTGCAGCTTGCTTCAGGCATACTGCTTGGTCTTGCTTAGGAGGACATTAAAGAAAGCACACAGAAATCTCCAGAGCCAGGTAAGAATTTCACAAGCTTGCATTTTATAAGCTTATTTAACCTTCTAAGTTTTTTCCTCTTTGTTCCTGAGTGTAGGTGGTAACCTTGTAATAACCTACATAGTTTTAAAACCAATTCTAAAGAAAAATCTATTGCCATTAGTTATACAATCATTATTAATTATTTAGATATTGTGATATGACTAATGCTGCAAATAGAATTACATTTAATCAGGAAGTCAGAGCACAAAAGTTTGATTTCATGTCACAGACTTTAAACTACACAAGTTCTGAGCACTATTAATGTGGTATGAAATCCATATGCATTTGTGTTGTTTCCATGGCATGAAAAGAGTAATGAGCAAAACTGAACAGAACTTTTTTTTTAGTAACATATCAGTTATATAAAATGAATGCTTACAGTTTCAAACTTGTATAAAAGCTTTTTAATGCCATTTTAGAAAAGGACTGGAACATGATGCATCAGCTTTACTAAAGGGGACGGATAAAAGATGAAATAAAGATGAGACTCACCAGAAAATAGCTTTCCTGACCTCATCTGGCTTCTTTCTTTCCCTGCAGAGCTGTATTTCCAGGCTGTCCAGGATCACTGTTATAGCAAATTGACCAACTAGAGAAATCTTAAATATAAAAAATACTGAGGTACTCTTCTGCTCTTTATGTGTGGGATGCACATAATTAGTTTTCCTTACTCTACAATATAAATATTTAAAAGTGAGATTGTGGAGATAGATGCAAAACTACTACTATGGGACACTCCATACCTTAAATTTTCAATTTTCTTGCATCATTCACAACCATGCTTTTGCATGATGATGAAGTGATTCATAATTGTCTTTTAACAGCAGCAGTTAAAAATGCAAGTGAATGTCTGCAAGCTTAGGCTCAAGAAAATGCAAACCATTCTTATGCTAACATAGTAAGACATATAATTCTTATATTAAAATAGATAAAATATTTTTCCTGTCTTAGAAGAGAATCTTAGAACAAATATGTTGTATTATATTTTACAAAATGTAGTGAAGAGAAATAAAAATACAGTGGAAATCAGAAAAAAGAATAGAGTATTGTTCAATTCATCTGACATATAACAGTTGTGATTTTGACAATTTTCAATGTATTATCAAGAGATCCTTTAGTTTTATTATTTATGTAATTAACAGGCATAAAAGAAGAAATTTTAATGGTTTTTCTTCTATCTGTATCATTAATGTTTCACGGTATAGTAAAGTTTTAAAGCTGAGAAACTCTAGAATGTTTTGATCATGCGCTACTGTCATGGTTAAAACCCAGTCAGACACAAGCCCTATACAGCTGATCACTCACTCCCCCACCAGTGGGATCAGAGAGAGAATCAGAGGTGTAATAAAAGCTAGAAGGCTTGTGGGTTGAAATAAAAACAGTTTAATGTGAAAAGCAAAAACCATGCACACAAGCAAGTAAAACAATGAATCAGTTCAGTGCTTCCCATGGGCAGGCAGTGTTCAGCCATCTGCAGACGAGCAGGGCCCCATCCTGCATGACAGTAAGTTGACAAGACAAATGCCATCACTGCATATGTCCCCCTTTGCTCCTTCCTCCCCCCACTTTATCTACTGAGCATGATGCCACATGGTCTGTAATATCCCTTGGGTCAGTTTAGGTCACCTGTCCTGGCTCTCTCTCCTTTCAAACTTCCAGGCACCCCCAGTCTCCTCACCAGTGTGAAGTATGAAAAGTAGAGAAGGCCTTGGCTCTGTGCAAGCCCTGCTCAGCAATAACAAAACCATCTCTATACTATCAACCCTCTGTTCAGTGAAAATCCAAAACAGACCCCAATACCAGCCACTGTGAAGAAAATTTACTCTACTCCAGCCAAACCACCCCAGCTACCAAAAGGAGATGGCTGAATCCTGTCCTTACCTACAAGATCATTGTGGTCTTAGTTTCAGTAAGCGAAACCTACATTTATCATCTAGTATTTGTTTTAATTAATTAATGTTTACTTCATCTTTTTTAACTCCCTGCAGAAATGCTATTTGTGGTACAGCATATCAGCATTGCCCAACTCTTCTCATTAGGTACTCCCCAAAGTTTTTTTCAACAGCAGGAAGCATATAGACTCCAACCTTCCTCTTCCTCATCAATACCTGTTTTGTCCAAACAGGTAGATTGTTTTCCATGTGTACTAAAAGATCTCTAACGCAAGGGATTTATTGTACATGTGCACTGATGACTCCTGATTGTTTGCTCCTTATAACAAAAGAGTGCAGTTCGGCAGTTTGTTACACAGAGAAAAGCTGCCTTTTTTTTTACTCACACTCAAGAGAATCAAGGGAATAGATGAATTGCTGTGATGGTTATATCTGACAGCCAAATACAAATTTCCTGGGAACTGGAAAAGGATTTAGTTGTACACCTCTGCTGTATAATGCATGATCAGTAAGTCCAGTATGACAAGAGATGAGCTGAAATGACCCTAGCATAAGCAGTGACCAGAACCAATTCACCTACTTCTCATTATTCCTTAACCCCTTTAGGACTTGGGGTAGGTGAGGAGAAGTGGGCAGCCAGGGGAGTGGTGGTGGATGAAATCTTTAGGTAGAGGAACCCAGCTGAATAAATTGCATCTGTGAGATGCAGATCACCTAGGAAGGCAGGTGAAGAATATCTTATAGCATGAAACTTTTTTGAGAAGTATGCTACATGGCTTCTCTTGGAGGATTTTGTAGATCATGTACTGCTATTCTTCTCAGTCACAATTGCATCTCATGAAGGAATAGAGGCAAAATGCTGTTCTGCCAGGCATTGTTTAGCCACAAATCAAAAATTTGTCCCTGGTTCATCAGCACAGTGTGGAAGCACCCACTACTTGACAAGGTATTTATGCATAACTTGTCTAGGCATAACATTCACCATGTTATTGTGCAGGGCTGACTGTTTGAAAGAAAGGTTGTGGAACCAGCACAAAGTGAACAGCAAAAAGCAGGCTGCAAAAGTCATCCACTGTTCCTACTGCAGTGTAAGTGTGAGCTAATATAAGTAGAGCAGGCTGCCAACTTCCATAGCTATATATTTCCCCTCCCTGGAATTTAAAATAGATTTTTTTAATGCTGCACTAATCTGCTAAAATTGTAAATGCCAATAGATTATAGGCTGCATAATGGAGGGGGAAAAAAAAAGTTTATCTACTCTAGCAAAGCTGGAAGGAAGTTTTCTAATTTTAGATTGTTAATTTGACGCAATTGTTCTTCAAAAGAGAGGTGACATTTCCACTAGCGAATACAAAACACACCTGAGTTTCCTGGTCTGTAGATTCAATGATACACAGTTTATACTAGTTACCCTTAGGCACAGTGTCACCACATACCCCTGCAAGGGTCTTGAGATAGCTCTTGAAGTGAATAGACCTTGAGACGCCTTGAAGGGAAAGAATAAAAGCTGGGTTGAAAGAGAAATCAGAAGGATATGTCATGGATCCGTTTCACTTTTTGATTTAAAACTTTGGAAAATACAAGTAATTCTCAGTTTACATGCCCACATTATTAGCAGTTATGAAATACAGCTAAAACTCATCCACCAACTTCAAAAATGTTGCCTCTGTGTGTGTAGAACATATGATGATATCCCAGCATATAGTGCATAATATTTTAAAAAGTATGGGCTAAAAGTCAGACTGCTTTTGTGGTATATAAAGGGATTGTTTTTATGAGACAATATTTAAGGATTTCAAGGACAGAGAAATATACTGTGTTATTTAATTTAATTTAATTTGTTATTGTTATTTAATTTAATTTAATTTGCAGTGGTTTCTACATTCTCACAGTATCCTTGTGAGATAATAATCATATTTAGGTCATATTGATAACCTAAATATTCCAACCTAAATATTCTTGTATTTCAACTGAAAGAGAAAGGAATACATGCTAAAAAATGAATAGACTTATTTAATGTATCATTCCTGAAACTACCTATTCATGTAAAATACATGAATCCCAGGAGCAAATTCTATTCAGAGATACAAAATAAAGTGCTTCTCTAGGCAAACCTCCCATTCAGTACAAGTTTTTATGTTTCTGCAGAGTTGGTTTGACATGTACACATACTGAATGATTCAATATTCATTGACATGACAACATACTTCTTCAGACCCCAAACATGTAAAAAGAAATGGTCCATTTACAGGTTGATAATCATTGAGAAGAATGAGAACCTTAAGTACCAGTCCACCAGCTACATTCAGTAGGTTCCTTTTCAATGTGTCACATGGAAAAAAATAGATATTGCAATTTCACAGGTTTCCTTCTGCTATTTTACTTTCCCTGATTTATTACTAAGATTGTACTTAAATTCTAAGCAGAGATTCCTAAAGATAAGCCTTTACAGTCGGGATAAGGATAGAAATAGTATGAGCAAAAATATAGCACAGAAAATATATCCCAAAATTTTAAAGTCCTTTTAGCATACTAATATGTGCAAGCAGAAGCTTATCTTTTGAGTGAAATTATATAACATCTTCCAAGGTGATTTAGCCATAAACTGTAGACTTTTACTTTTTAGTCAAAAAATATGAATGCAGTTATTAAAATAATTGTTGCTAATACATTTTAATTATGTTTATGGAGGTGTTTTATTTATAGGTGATGGTAAAATTGAAAAAAACCCATGGTTCTTTAGTTTGGCTTTCTTTTCACAATAAATTTTAATGCAGAATTTATCTTCTGGGAAAGATGAGTTTAATTTTTTGCCATATCTTTAAAAATAATTTTTAGACATCCCTAAAAATTTTTTTATATTGTTTTATAAACTCAGTATTAAGAAATCCACTTGGTTTTGCACATTTACATGTAGTCATGAGCAAAAATGAACTCAAGTGTGTAATTAGGAATTTTCATGAAATAAAGTTTCAATTGGCAGTCTTCACTGAAGAGAACTGTCTTGTATAAGAGAGCTCAATGTCTCCATTTAATAAGACCAAGTCAATAAAACATGAATATATGAGCAAGACTAAATCTTTTGTTCATTTGAGCATATATTTAATATGATTCTCCTCATAAATAGTTTTTTTGTTTTTTTTTTTTTTCATTTCTATAACTGCTTGTGTTGACTGTATCTGAACTGATGTTGCTGGTTAAAGTTTTCAAATGGACCAAAAAGACTTTGACAATATCATTTTCAGAACCAGTGTGTGCGCTGTGAAAGTTAAAGATATACAAATACTAGGGTCATTGATAGACATCTTTAACCTTTTGTTGACCTGACCTTATTTCAAGCACGAACACAGTTAATTTCTGCCAGCAGTACGACTGCTGCGTTACCCAGCTGAGCTGTGGTGAGCCACCTTCTCACATTGTTTTTTGGCCATGCTGTGAGGGCTGTGCTGCATTCTGTTCTAGCTGTACTTCCACCAACCAGATGACTGATTTGCCTGTGCCATCTTTCATAATTAAATACAACATTCTGTCACCAGAAATGGTTCTTTAGCCTACATTTAACTTTCGCTGTCATGGCAAGATTGTTCCTCGTACCTGAGGTGACACATTTTATATTTTCTGTGATATCTCTCCATAAGCCCTATGCTGCAATCTGTGGTACCGACCAATATGCTCTCAAATAGCATCAAAATACTCTCAAGTGCTTTTTGAAAATATAAGACCTTTAACTAATAAGTATAGGAAAGCAGGCCAAATGAAAGTGCATGCTTCCTCTCTTTTGCTTCTTACCAATGTGTTTGTCTGATGCTATATCACTTTGGATGGAAGTATGTCATTGCTGTAAGCAGTGGAGACTCACCAGCCTTCTTCTAAAACATGCCAGGACTGTACTACAAAGATTTATGGCTTGTGCAATGGTGAGGCTGAAAATGTAGAGGAGACAATAATTACAACCATCTACATTTGAAAAATCCAATTTTATGTCTCCATACATGGGGATTTTATCATATTCAGGAGAGAGAATCTTATAAAATCAGCTTAATATCACATGATGAGGGAAACAGTAAAACTGAGACAGTAAGTGCTTATAATACACTACCTGCACTGGAAGAAGAGCACACTGCTTTTATTGCAGATGTATTGTTTCAATAGTGTTAAGGTATTTTGGATATTGACTGCTGACACTAATTAGAATACAACAGTGTTTCAAGGTCTAAAAAGTTTAGTCTGTCTAAAAAAAATCTTAAACAAACCCATAAAACAATTTGATTCACTTCCCTGAAGTCCAACTGCTAATTTATATTTTAAATAAGAATAGTCAATGCTGAACACATTCTCTCCAAAACTACATTTGCCTGTCATTAATTCCAGAATTCTTATTGGAGTCTGATTGTTAGCCAGAAACATAATGGATGCAATTTATAATTTACTTGTGAATAGGTGCTGTCCAAAGACAATGCAGCTTTTAATTTAAGAATAGACCATAGCCATGGACATTGTTTTAATTGCCAAAAAAGGGAAAAAAAACCCCAAAACCAAACCAAACTAAACCAAACCCAGCCAAAAGTTCTAGGGGATTTACTGTGTGATCAAAATAGATCATTTATTTGGGCAAATAACAGCAAGCAAGGAAAATAATTAGAAAAAAATAAGAAAGACTAGGACATTAGGCAAAGTATAAAACTAGGTTAGGAATGCAGTCGCTCTGTTCAACCTAACAGTATACACGAGACAGTTTCTGAGAGTATTTCTTACTAAAAAAAAAAAATACAGTTGGGGGGGAGGAATGGGACATGCCCACACATTTTGGGGGGTAGTGCTTATCTGAACACTCAAAAGTTACTAATGAAACTGTCTGTTAAGACTGTTAATAATTGGCCAATTGCAATCTTAAATCTTCCAGGAAGCCCAGTGTTGCCAAGGTAGATTACTGCACTTGAAAAATATGACAGAAACACCTCTAGATTAAAAAAAAAAACTCACAAACTATTTCTTTAATCCTAACTATTTTGTACTTCCCAGCTATTTTATCAGCAGGTGTTCTGATCTAGTACAGGCTATGGCCTATAAAGAGCCAGTTGTGTTGTACCATATAGGAGGTCATATTGTTCTTGTCAGTAATTTTCCAAGTAAGGCTTCAATAGCTTACTTTTATATGGTAGAAATCTGATGAAATTTGATTTCCTGAAAATTAATCATTAGATCTACAATTCTTGTGAAACTCAATGAGATTTATTGCTTAACATATTAAGGATGAAACAATATAGACAAAAAATCACTGTGGATTTTTTATCAGGATACTCTTTTCATTATGATGAAACTATTCACTCAGTATTGATTTTCTGAGTTGAGTTTTGCTTATTTGTCAGGGCTTGCTGACTTTCCACATGCTTTTGCAATTCCAAAAGAGGAGGTTTGTTATAAAAAACAAATAAGTATGTATTTGTAGAAATGTGTTTACAAAGCACAGTTTTCTAATCAGATGTGAAAACTTGGGTCCTGAGAAAGGAGGAAATGAATCATTCACCCTAACAAAATACTTTCTTAACAAAAACAAAAAACAAAACAAACAAACAAAAAACCCAAACAAACAAACAAACAAACAAAAAAACCAAAAAAAAAAAGGAGAGGGAGAAGGAGAGGNCATAGCCAGTGAGATGTGTAGTCGATCTGGAGAGGAGAGGAGAGGAGAGGAGAGGAGAGGAATGTAATTTTCAGCAAAACACTTGCAGGTGCCACTAAAATCAATGTACAAAATCCCATGGCATTTTACTATATGAAAGCACAGGCAGAAGAGTAACACAACCTCAGTAACACAACCTCTAGGTTACTTCCATTAGGTTGTTTCTTTTTTCATATCTTTCTAGTCTATTCAATTTTCTTCTTACTTTGAGAATACAGTACAAAGGGGAAAGATACAAGAAAATAGGCAAGCGGTAAATATTTTTAAAAATGCAATTTATTTTCCATGAAAATTCCTACAGTTCAGGAGTTGAATTTTCAACTCTTTGTCCCACTCATAAAAAAATATAACATTTATGCAATTAAATATACCAAACACTATTTGCAAATAGAAATGCACTCACATAAACACACAATAGTATCATCTAACAATTCAAAATTAATAGAAATTTAAAATTTTACCTGTTTCAGAAATTTGGGAAACTATATATATAGTCCAGAAGAGATTATTTTGAAGATTAATAAAAATAAATCAAGATGTCTGTCACAGTAGAGACTGTTAACCCCATGTCCACAAGGAAACCTTTTACTTTTGGTATGTGTGTAAGCAAACGAATCACAGAGTGAAAAGGGTAGTGCATACGAGATGATGCCCATCCTAATAACATGCATTTCCAGACAGCCATTTGGGCACTCATTTTCTCATCAAACATTTTGAGATGCCTGTTCTTAACTCATACCACTGTCTTCACATTCTTCATGGAAGAACTTCAAAACAATGTTTATGTCTTATTTACTTTAGTAAAGTAGCTAGTTTCAGGTTAAATTAGCTTGAGACTTTATTTAGAGACAAAATGGAAATTTTCTACTTTTGCCTTTTCTCTTAATCACTGTAACCCTATCACTGGCAGTATTTTTTACACAATCTGTGGCCTGCCTAATTTCCTGTGAGGATCTACATACTGCCTAACCCAAGTGGCAATTCATATCTCTCTCCTCTGGCTTCTACCAAAGTTTGTTTTCAGGTACCTCCTGCATGTGATTCTTTGCCAAATACGGAGAATTCAGCTGTTTAGAAACTCCATGTGCTGATTCTATTTAATTCAATAGCTGAGCTTTGTATTTCCATAATATAAAGTTGTTTTCTGGTTAATAAAATAGAATTTCAAAATTATCCTTGGGGAATACTTTACCATGTGTTTTAATATTTTCCTTTGGAGCACTGAAATTCTAGAATTCTCATGTTATCTTCACTTACAGTAAAGAAACATTGTATTGTGATCAAAATCCTTCAATAATAATAATATATAAAAAATCCCCAAATCAAACAAAAAACACAAAAGAAACTAATCAAACAAAACAAAACAAAACAAAAAAGCCTTGAAATACTGCAAAATAATTTTATTTGCCTAGAAAGATTTCAACAGTAATCCAAACTGAATGAATTCTAGGGAATCTTGCTAAGAATTTTGGAGGTTTAAATGTTGTCTGTAGTGCTTTGTAGACAAGTTTTTAAGCTGATTTTAGCATTTTACCAATGGACAAGGTCACTATATTTTCTCTTCTCCTGCTAAAATTTTCTATTTGCATACAGTTGTTTTTCCTCCTCTTCTAAGTACTAAATACTTTTTCTCTAAACCCATGAGCAGTATTAATTAGATGGAATTCTTGCATAGTTTAAAATTTAATATTAAATCAATGAAATTTGTTTTATTCTGATTTGCTGTGTAGGGATAAAACATATTTTGTAGTTACTCCTGTGCTAGTCTATTTCTGTTTGAGAAATTTCATGCAAGCTGTTTTGGAGAACTGAGATCCCATATAAAGATTTTACTCACTTGTTGGTGTTTGTGTCACACACAGGACAAGAAAATTATCTGTAAAAAGAAATGTACTGTTCTCTCTGAGAAAACAATACCTTTGTACATTTACCTGAATTCTTAGAGAACTAGTAAACAGTTCTTTCAGCATGTATTTTTGATGCATTGCTTGTACAGTGTGTTTCCAGTCATCTTTCTGTGCTCTTTTGCCTTTTCTTTTCACAGTTTATTTCAATGAACATTTTTTTTTTCAATTGCTGCATACTTGATAATGCAAATAAAGAAACAACAATTGCACATCTATTTTCTATTTTCAAATGTATCCAGAGGCCGGTCATTATGTAGAGATGCCATACATAATTTAAATTATTAATTTTTTGGGGGGGGGTTGGTTTTTTGAGGTTCTGATTTTGTGATTTGAAGTTCTGATTTTGATTGTCTTTACTTGGAAAGGTTATGTTCACAAAAAACTGGAAATTGTCATGTTATGTTCATCCAGAGTGAGTAAATGACACAAATTTCTTAAATGTAGTCATTCACTTCCACTGCAGTGGACAATATCCTTAACTCTGAGTTGACTAAGTCTTCTGGATGGGCACAGCAATGAATTTCTGACTCTTCAAGCCATCACCAAAAGCCAAACAATCCTGCATCTCAAAGGAAGATTGGCATATTCTAGGTTAAGCAGTAATTAAAAATTTAGAAAAACCCCAAACATTTTTCTGTCAACCAGATGGTTTCAAAATTTAAAAGGAATAGATTTTTTAAAAGGTGAAAAGAAAAATTATTCTGATAGTGCTTTGAGGCATACTTGTGTTTACTCACAAACACTGGTGTAGAGGCTTTGAATTACAATGACCAGCTGAAAAATCAAGGTCAAGAGTTAAGCATTAACACTTCATTAAGTTTTCTAATACTCTAAAAGATAGACAAGTTTGAGAAAAAGTAATCTATGCTCACAGTGTCCTCCAGGGTGGGTCAGGATCCTTTTTTAATTTTTTCTCCCAGGTAAAAACTTACAAATTCCTGTCTCTGGAAAGGATTATCTGGATTTGAGGGAACACACCTGGGGCACTCAGGGAATCCAGGTGCTGTTGCCAGGCCTGTGCAAACTTTCCTACTCTTTTTCTCATCACATGCTCTATCTTGCTAAATCAGATAAAAGCAACTTAAAATCTTTTAATGCAAGGAGAAAATTATCAAAGGGGAAGCCTTTGGAATGGTTGGAGGAAATTTTCTCTTTTTTTTTTTTTTTTTT
>VZRH01006041.1:60254-76672 GCA_013397555.1 Urocynchramus pylzowi
TTTTTTTGCTTCCCTTTGAATTCAAACAATAATCTATAACTGAAAATTTTAATATTATATTTCACATTCTACTTGCTTTTTTGTGTACTAAAATTCCCTTCACTCTTGAAAATTCAATTCAGCCAGCTCTAGATATGGTTCTGAACAGAAAGTCATAATCTGAGATGAAAGACTTTGGTTTTGATTACTTCATTTTCCTATTTTCTTTATTTATCTGAAGTCAATGTGTGTTCTCAGCATGTGTGCTTATGTACAAAAGACAGAAGTTTTTGTACAAAATAACAGAAGTTTGTGTTATTTTTTTAGGAGTACATAATGTGAAGGACATTACGATCCTACATCCACATTTTCAGTTATGCACATGAGCAATATTATTTCAGTATTTATAATTATTTACATTATTCATCTTCAGTCTCTTTCACAAGGTAAATGTAATATTCTAGTTAGATATTAATTCAATTTCACTCCAGGAAACAAAAAAATTTTGAGCACAGCTGAAGCTGTCATTCTGCTATCCTGTTGATACATACTGCCAAACACTGTAAATTCCCAAGTTACAAAGCTCCTGAAATTTTGTAGTGGTTCTCTCTAACCAAAGGTCTTAGATTTGTTGGTTGGCTTACTTAGAGTAAACTGTTCAAAATTACAGTTATAATAAGTACAGAATATTTTTAAGTCCCATAACTCAGTTATATATTTCATTTGTGTATTTCCTTTCTTCTTTTTGGTTTGGAATTATTTGCACAGACAAAATTTATTCTGCATGAACTCCAGAAGTTATAGTTTGCCCACACACCAGTTTTTCTTACAGGATGAAACATCCCTAATCAACATATATCTCTGAAGAAGGGGTGAGGTTTTTCCTCTTATGTTCAGAGGTCACTGTATGTTCTTGACACCACAATTTATCATTGGGTGACTGAGCATTTGTTCAAATGGGTCTTTCTGATTTAGTATCATTTAAGAGTAACAAAAAGACTGGGTGTATCTAAGTGATCAATTTCACTATAGTAAGACCACTACAAAGACCAGGAAAACCTGAACATTGTGAAGGATAAATTCATAAGATAAAGAGAATTTATCTGTTCCTGCCTACATGAGTGTACCTATTTCTTATCTATCCCACACAAGCAATGTTTCCTACATCGTAATTTATCACAGTTCCTCCATACAAAACCATGCACATTATATTGCAAAACCATGAAGAAAATGCAAAAAGAAAAAAAAAAAAAAAAGTGGAAATAATTATCTTCCGCTTTGATGGGAAAAACCACATAATTCTGAAATAGTGTCTTCAGTATATCTTGGGAATATGCAAAGAATAAATCTGGACTCTCAAGAGTAGGTATTTCACTCAAACAAACATTTCCTCAAACATTACTTATTGGGATTATACTTATAACAACATCAGAGTCAGAGATAATTTTGAAGTTCTTAAAATTGAATATATCCTCTGCAGCTTTTTAGACAGTAGGAAAACTACTGAAAGTTCTCACAAAGACGTCCAAATCCTTTAATTGCCTACTTTCCAAATGCGTTTGGCTTAAAAAACTCTTCAGGATTTCTTAACACACCTTACAAAGATTAAGCACACTGTCTTTGCATATTAAATAATAAATTATTATTACTATCATGGCAAATTAGTGAACCAGACTGCCTGGATTTAAATCTCTATTAATTAGAATAGTATGATAAGTATGCAAAACACTATAAATACTGAGCATTTTCTCAGCATTAGTCTAATACATTTTTAAGTGAATAAACTCTTTGGCCATCATGGGCATATAAACCCCTCAAATAATATGCTAATCTTTAGTAATAAAGGAACCAAGAAAATATTTTGACTTGGAAACATAAAACATAGTTGAATATTACTGTTTAGTTTAAAATTTATGTACAAAGAAAAAAGTCCAGAAAAGAGACAGAGATAACATCAAGAATGCAGAGATATCTGTGCCAAAAGGGCACAGAAGTTTATCAGTACTCAGTGAATTTCAGTGCAACTGAAGACTTGCTTAGGCATTTTTAGAAATCCTACCTATGCAATCAAGAGTGAAAAATATAGCAATATCATTGTAAGCAATATATTTGTGAGCAAATATCATTGCTCACAGTTATACATTTTATTGATCTATAAAATAGAATCCTATTAATATCCAATTAAATTAAAAAGGAACTGTTGAAATATCTGCACAAATGCAACTGTCATATCTGTATATCTATATCTATATCTATATCTATATCTGTCTATATCTCACTGTTTATCTAGACTGATTTATGTCAGTATCTAATGCATCTATCTTGCACATTGCAGTAGGAACCCCAAATCCATATTTTTGAAACTAGGAAAAGGTATTATTTAGAACTGGTTTACAGACTTTTTATGAAGAATAAGACTCTAATTCAGTGGCTCACACATGAATTCCTATGCAATTTTTATTTTTATACTCAGAGAGATAATTTAACCTTTACCTTAATAGATTTAGAATTTTAATTTAACGATTTTTTTCTCAATTAATCACTTCAGTGATATTTCTCTTTTGAAATGCAGTTTTTCCACTAGCTATACAGGAGGCTCAGAATAAAGGTCTTCAAAGATAATAGTTTTGAATTACTGTGCACATTTATAATGTCTTAATACCCACTTCCTGTTTCTCACGGGTCATACAAAAACTGTTGTATGCAGTCTCACACACCAACATTTTACAGTAAAATTTAAAGAAGCAGTTAAAAAAGTACAAAATATAATAATATCAAGCATATAGGAGAGACTGTGTTGACATTCCTTGGTGCTGCAATAAATTTATGAGACAATTAAAGGGGCAAGTTGACTGACTTTTTGTAAACTCAAAGGAGCAAAAAATGGAACAGTACAGCATGCAGATAGCAGTGTCCATCTTTGTTTTGCCAAATCCTTTGAATTATCAAGTATCTTAATGTGGTAATGAAACAGCTGGAGGATATCAAAATTTGTGATAGATTCACAGCAAACACTGAACAGTTGTCTGAAATGAAGCTCAAAATAATATCTCTATTCACGGTGTACTCAGTGTAGTTCTCAGCAGCTACCACTGAGCTCCTCAAAGATGGTATAAAGAATCCACTTGAATTCCACCAGATGGTAGTGATTTAAACATTCCTCTTCAAACATTTTGCATATCCTGTAGTGCTGCAGAAAATTGTCCCCGTTGCTTCACCACTGGGAACAAGTAGGCAGCATACTAAGAAAGGTATATGACTTTCAAATCAACCTGAGTGTGACAAGATTTTGAATGTTTCTTGTTACTGCAGCCTGCTGACATATGTCAGAATCCTCAAAAGACTGCAAGTTAATTGCTGCTTCCTCCTTGATATGGAAACGGGCCTTTAGAGTCCATCCTGATTTGGTGCAAAGGAGGAAAACCCTATTGGCAGGAAACATTTAGTTCAGACAGATATTGGATAACTGGAATCTAAAAGAAGTGAATTAGACAAAAGTTTAGTTTAGAACTCCTATTAAACGTTCATTTTGTTTATCAGTACAATTTCACTTCTGGAATGTATTCAAATTATGTGTGTTTCTGAAGATTTATAATCTAAAGTAGGTGCTCAAATCACAACACTTAGGTGGTCTGCAATCAAGTTTTGTACCTAAGGGAATATTACCTGTGGATAAAGATTTTCAGCACTATTGTATTTGCCCTGGTGAAAAATATAAGTTTACAAACATCAAAGTATTTTTTTTTCATTAGAATGTTTGACAAAATAGCTCATGTGAAAAAAAATGTAAAAGCTGAGGATTTTTTAAATAATTAAATAGTCAAATTAATATTTACCTTTACATTTCCTTTATCTCTCTACACCTTTATAAATTTTCATGTTTGAAATTAAATGATAATTTTATAGCAAATATTTCATATCATACCAAAGAATTCCGTTTTGATCTGTTTGCTGAGTTGAAGGATGAATTAAAATTCACCTTGCACTTGCTAAATTCCTCTTTTCTGAATTGCCAATGAACCAAGAAATCAGATATTTGTTCACGTCTATAATTGTGCTATGTTTAATAATTTTCTGAAAATGTCATCCACCCTAAAAAGATCTCCCTGCTGAGTCTGCTTAATTCTTAAAACAAAAGTGCTTGTAAAACCTTGAAAGACAAATCTTTCTCCAAGCTGAAGAAAAAAGAGTCCTTAGGGTACATATTATGTTGTTCTGACAAATGGAAAAGATCATTGACTCTAAATTTTGTTCACTGTGGATGCCCACCTAGATGTGCAGGTTGACTGGAAATTATAGAGATCCTCTGCTTTTATTTTCACTGAAGGAAACAACTAAATAAATTTATTCCACACAATTATTTTTTGCATGTGTAGCTGGTGGTCCCATTGTTAAGATAGATTTATTCTAGTTCACTGAGTGAAGTATAGAATAGAAATGTGATGGCTATGGCAAATACATACCAAGGAGATTCACCTTAGTTTAGGACAGTCAATAAGTACAGGGCTACTTTAATCATTCTTTTATATCTAGTTCAAATTTTATTTTATATTTACTTAAATATGTACATCCTGTTCTGGTATTTTCAGTAGCTAGTTTTTCAGATGTAAGAGCACTTATGGACCTGGGTAATAGGACAGTTAGGGTACTGTCCAAAACTGCTTCATTTTTAAAATGTATTATTATATTTTAAATGTAATATTTGTTTAAATTCTTTTAGTTTTATACATAATCTCTAAAAATATTCATAAAGCTTTAGTGTACTTTGAATATTAATGCATTAGCTTAGATAACCTCATTACTCATGCAAAATGAACTTAATATAATTGAGATCAAGGCCCAGTATATACCCACATATTACTTATTTCAACAACATAATGTTATTGAAACTTTCAAAAGAGATACATTCATTCTGGTGACTTTTAGAAGGAGGTCTTTGTGCTATGAGGATAAACTAAGGATACTAGAAAAATAGTGTTTTCATAATATCTCAATATGCTAAAATGAATGATAGAACCTTATTCTATTTCTCCCTTAAAAGCAAAATCAGATTTTCCTAGTTTTCCAGTTGGATAATGCCAATGTGCCTACCCCAGCTGGCTTGTGACATCCTAGACTACCAGTCTGCCAGGTATGCATCACTTTTACTATACTGTGTGTCAGCAGTACTCACTTCAATTTGAGTCAGGATCAATTTTCCAAATACAAAGATGGAAGAATGGGGGATAGAAGGACATAATTTTAAAGATAATCTTTAGATAACCCAGAAACACAGAAAATAAAAGTATGTAACAGTAACTCATAAGACAGGAGCCTTAGCACTGATGCCAGTTCAGATTAGTAAAGCAGAAAACCAAAAGAAGATGTCAGATGGAAAACATAAAATGAAAGCTAATTAAAAAAAAAAAAAAAAAAAGTAGCCAGTCAATACATGGAGAAAAAGACTTTTACCAAATAATTCCTCACCATCTACTTCTAGAAATATCTCACATCAAACTATGCTGACTTTTAGGCATTTTCTATGCCTTTCTGGTAAAATAAAGTGACTTCAAAAACACAAAATGCCAAAGATTTGCATGGACACTTCCTCACATGTTTCTTCTTTTTATCTTCAGTTTTATCTTTTTATCTTCTTTATCTATTTAAGATACAGTGTTGGATGAGAGTAGATAAATTGGCTGGTTTTCCCACTTCATCAAAGCTAATAGACTTAAAAAGATGATGCTTCAAAAGGCAGTTTTTTACTTTTGTTACCCTGGCTAACCCTGGTCACTTCTGTGAAGCCACAGAATCTGGAGACAGATTGGAGACAGCTTTGCAATACAGCTTTTGCGTTCAACTCCTCACCTGTTTTCAATCTGGACCATTCTAGACAAAGTTAATTTTCTCAGATCTCCTCGTCCCACCTGTGGATCTTCCATATGTCTGTGTGTGTCCCATGCAGTTATGCTTAAGTGTGCAGGAGCTATCTGCAGTAAGAGACTTTACCTGAGTCCAGGTCTCCATTTAAGATGCTCTTAAAATAATTTTGGTAGGAAGGAGGGAGAAAAAAGGGAAGTTAATTTCTCCCACCTTCAATTTTTTAATACTTCTGCTCTGGCTTTTTTTGTTTTTGTTTATCTGCTTGGGTTTTGTGAAATAATGTATCTAATTTAAATATCATTGCAAATACCACAACACAGCAATAACTACATTGTTATCTGTATTCTCTCTGTGCACTGGACAGCAGTTTTTTAATTTCATACACCATTTGCAACTTTGCTGTAGTGATTCTATATAGTCAGTACATTGTTTTGTCACACATAAAAAGAGAGTATTAACATTTTACCTAGTTTTTGGCTTTTTTATTAGCATTTGGATTGCAATCCAGATGCGGACATTTCAGAAGATCATACAAAAAGAGATAGAGAAAGAAGCAGCCTTTAGATCATATCCAGTGAAAACTGGACATTGGACAAATTTCGTTATCTTCCTAGGTAGTGAAATATAGCTGTCTTCCCTTCTGAGAACTGTGTTCTTTGAATATGAATGTGTATTTATTATATATCTACTAACAAAATCATAATTTTTTAACACAGTGGTTATTCTAACCACATGCCTTTCTAAAACAATCTATGTCATGTGTTTGATGAAATCAGGCAATCTTAGACCAATCAACTCTTTAGGCATATTTGAATAGAGGTATGTATCGTAGAAAAAGGTCATATAAAAGAAAAAATATTCATTATTTCTGTTCACCTCCAAAATGTATCAGTTTTGTAACATGCTTATATATGTGCCCTGCTGTATGTAATAAATATGTAGGAAAATAACTTTTCATATTTTTTCATATACTAATCCAAATATTTCTATCTGTAGTCATCTAGTGAATCTCTTTGGAGGATTTCATTCTCAAGACATAACAACTGCAGAACTAGCTTTAGGAGAAATCATGCAAGTGTGGTCTGTGAGGAAATGCAAGATATACAAGAAGATTGTGAAAGTTACTTCAAGATATAACCTTAACGGACAGTGGAGGAGGAGAGAAGTATGAGTTTTATGATGATCACCTTGTAATATAAGGAGGGTAGAAAGCAGGAAATGTTATTTTCTCTGATCCAGTAATGAATGAGAATATTTTCCAAGGCACTTGAAAGTGTATGCTACAACCAGTCACAAAAAGAGAGCAGGGACAGACTACTTAAAATGAAAGGATTTTTCTTCTTACTTTCTTTCATTTTCTGTTTATTCCTATGTTAGACTTTCATTAACTTGAAGAATATTGGCAGAAGAGAAAGGGAGCACATATTTTTTGAGATCAAGTAAGATCTTCAGATATTGTTAGTTATACTTGTGGTGTTTGTTTTGTTTTAGCAGGAATGGTTAGAAATGGCATTGTAACTATATTCCAGTAACCTTTACCAGCCACATGAGAATAGAGAAAATCTTAAAAGTATTAAAAATCAAATACTAGAACTTCTGCAGCTCAAGTAGTTGTCTAAGATGAGTGACAGTGCATGAAATAGGGTTGCCAAAATATGAGTCATCTGTCTGTGTTCTCTAAGAATAATAACATTATGTGGTAGATCTGTGGATAGATGGCATAATGTCAAATGTTTTCCAGCAAACCTTATAGCGACATCAGCTGATGACATTACTGTCTTCCTTAAAAAAAGACTACACCTTGAATTTATGGTTAAGAGAAAAATGAATTCTCTGAAACAAATTTTAGCATTGCTACTAGAATTGGCCATTAAAAACCCCAAAATAATTTAACAAACTCCTCCACCCTGTTGAAGTCTCTACAAACAGTAACACTGCCCTTTGGAATAATGGCATTTCCCCCACAGTCTGATGATGTCCACAGACATGCTTGGATCCAATTGCCCAGGTCTTTAATAAATATTCCCTGTTCTCCCCTTATTTATTGGGTTGGTCATTTCATCATAGAAAGCTATCAGATTTGTCAGGCATAACTTGTCCTTGGCCAACCGACACTAGCTGTTCCAAGTCACATCTTTGTTCTTCAAGTGTCTGGAAACAGCTATAAGAAGCTTTTTAATTTATATTCCCACGTACTAAGGAAGGCTGATTAGCCTCCAGTTCCCCCAGTCCTCCTGCTTCAGCTGTGTAAAGGTTGGTGCAACCTTTGTATTTTCCCAACCACCAGGAACTTCCCAGGTTCCAGTACATTCTCACCAATTTCATCACTATGCTCAGGAAATCAGATGGCAGATAGTATCAGCAAAAAATGGTGCAAAAACATGCAACTCAGCTTTTTCTCATCCTTTCTCACTAAATTCACTTCTCCATTGAGCAATGGCCTCATATTTTCCTCAGCCCTTCTTCTCATTGTCCTGGAGAGCATCAAAGAGAGTATTGCCAGCTTGTTGTGGGACATGCCACCCCTCTACTCCACAGTGGTGTAGTCTTTGAGTCTTGTGTGCAGTTTTGGGTGGCACAATATAAGATATACAGAGCATCCAAAAAAGGACCACAAATATCGTGAAAGGCCTACAGGGGAAGCCATGTGAACAATCACCTCAAGCCTGAGTGGCTTGCTCAGCCTGGAGAAGAACAATTTGAAGGGAGACCTCATCTACACCTTCCTCATAAGAGGAAGCAAAGGGGCAGGCAGCAATCTTTTCTCTCTTGTGACCAGTGACAGGGTATGAGTGAATGGTATGAAGCTGTGTCAGGGGAGGTTTAGGTTGGATAGAAGAAGAGGGTTCTTCACCCAGAAGATGACTGGGCACTGGACCAGGCTCCCATGGGAAGTGGTCACAGCACCAGCCTGACAGAGTTCAAAGGAGCATTTGGACAATATTCTCAGATACATGGTGAGAGTCTGGTGTGCTTCTGTGCAGAAGCACGAGCTGAACTTAGATGATCCTTGTGGGTCCCTTCTAATTCAGCACATTCTATGCTTTTATGATATCCCACACTAGTTTCAACATCTGAGATTTGAATTCCCTAATTTCACCTTTGCATTATGAATAGTATGCCAAATATTATATCTGCACATTATTGTGATAGCTATGTGCTTGTAAAGAAAAATTGCCTCTATTTGCCAGCATCATTTGGTCATACTAACAATGCTCAAACACTGAAAAATGCTGCTTGTGAATAGAGGAATTGGCTGTTTTGTTCTGTGTACATCATCTAATGATATCAGCAATTACATTTTGTTTACGTTCTCAGGTGTTGATTTACAGTGCATTAGAATGTATGGCTAGAATATGTTCTAGTTTACAATGTTTCAAAATGATAGGGAAGTTGGAGTTTTCAAAAGACTTCTGATAATACTTGTTTTCATAACCCAGCATTTCTTTCCAAATCACTAATCAAAATGCAAATAAAACACTACCTGATTTCTACTGCATACAGTATATTTAAAGTTATTGCAATGTTCTATGACCCTTTGTTGAAAGAGACATCCAAGATATCCTAGGTACATACCATGCAACAACAGGTCTTAGGAACAACATAGGGAATATGAAGTAGTATCAGGCAGGCTGACAACGGCTAGATCAGCAACAGCAGCAACCACCTGGTAACATATTTGCTTGTTTCTCAGAAATGGTAGAAAAATATTTTGTAATCCATATGTTGCATTAGTTCTGTCTGGGCAAGTTCACTAAGGTTTAATGCAGGTAAAAATGTGTTTCTGTGATGAATAATAATAAGGTATGATCACAAAAGAGGTCTTGATTCAAGGGGCTTTTGACTGTAGAAAATATTACTATTTTTATCAGAACTGTCCACCGTCAAAAACATTCTCAGATGATATCTTCAGGGCTGCTGGCAGTGCAGGAGACAGAAGGACTTTGGTTAATGTAGCCAGTGTGAGTGTCTCACTTATTAACAGATGAATTGACAAAATGTCCCAAATGTTATCCATCTGCTACTCCTTTCCAACCTGTTCTAAAACAAAGAATGTACATTTGGAATTAAAACTCACCTCTTCCCTCAGGCTTTCCTTTATTGACAGAAAGCAAAGCAAAATTGCAAAAACCTCTAAAATTAAGACAAACATAGGAACAAACAGAAAATGCTTTAAACATCAGTTTACTCAAACCCAGTCCAGGATATTGCTCCAAGCAAAATTTTTCAGCAATCCAGATTTCATCTGAACAGTGACAGTAATTTGCTTCCCACACACGCAGCGTCTTTAGTAACTATTTGTCTGGTAAGCCACTACTTGTCTTGAAAATCCCAAGAATCTGTGCAAGAAGTATGAGGAAAAGAGGAGTATTTTGAGATTATGAAGCCCACTCTGCGTATCCAGGCAGGGTACATACAATATTCCTAGCAGAGGTTTGCATCATCTTTTCCCAGAGACACTAATGACAACCTTGCTAAGAAAACAGATATTTTTTTTTTTTTATTTCCACCTTTTTTTCCTGTTACCATTTCCTAGATTAAACTATGTTTTTGCAAAGTACACCCAACTCTTTGTCCAGTAGCAAATGGATATGGAAAATGTGAAAGAGATTCTTTATGGAAGGGATTCCCCCTGCTTATTTTTTTCAGTGTATTTAGAAACCAGTCTGCGTCAATTAAAAAGAATATACCATTGTAGCATACCATAACAGAGTTTTGAAAGGTACGAAATATTGAACTTTGTATCAGATAAAAATTCTGCTTTTTCTTTCCTGAGGTAAAAATTTTTAGTCTCTGCATGCATGTGTATGAAGAAAAGATTGTGTGTGTCATGCTTTGTAATTTCTTACACTTCTCTTTACTAATATGATATGTGTATGTAGAAGCAGTCAATCTTGTCTGGACTAACAGGAGAAAAGTTTATTTTAATTTCTTTGTTCCTGATTTCGGGGGACATAAGACACTTCCACAACAGAGAAGACACATGGTCAGATTTGTAACATTTGCTTTTTCTGTTAAATTTCCTATCTAAATGCACACCCCAATGCAAGTTATAAAAATCTGTATTAAACCTTAATTATCACAAGTGGGTACTAGATTGGGCCTTAAAGTTTCACATGTAATGTGTGTACACCATAGAAGTAAATAACACAGATATTTTTTATTGGGCTTTTTTGATGACAGAATTGCTGAGCCACAAGAAAAGACATACTACAAAACTGACATGAGATTCAGCACCTCAATCTTTCATGTGCTTTCTAGTCTCAGGAAAACATCAAAACACAGCTTGAAATATTGTTTTTGTAAGGCTATGTAGATTCCTTCAGTAAGGTATAGCTGCTAGTGGATTTAGCTTTATACAGCTAAAAATTCTAAGGTTTGAAGCTTTCAGAATCCTTTTATATCTGGGAATAAACCAAAATTTATTGAGTAAGGCAGATTTGAGCACTTCTTATGATAAGATGAATTGATTACACATGTCATGTGTGGGAAAACAAGTCAGACAACAAAGCACACAACAGGACTTCATGTAGAGAGGAGGTCCAACATACAGCCTGAAAGGGGATTGGTACAGCCTGTAGTGATCAAGAAAAATAAACTAGAAGTAAAAAATATTCTACAGATCACATGACCATTGTTAAAATTTCAATAAAAGAACATTGGTCTTGAAAAATAGGATTCCCCTCTCATGATAAGGCACACTTATCCTGATAAGTGGTGCTGTCCTTTGAGGAGACTCAAAGCAAGGGCTCTGTAAAGTCATTCACTCAAACTGGACCTGCAGTGCATCCTTTCACTAAAAACAACCACAGTGGTGACAGGGTTTGTTTCATTGTGTAGTATGGCATTTTCTGCTTTCACTTATTTCCGGCTTTGCTTTGATGTCTCTCTGTCACTCACAGTTTATAGAAGAACATTGAGTTGCAATTGCTACTGGACATAGTGTTGAGAGACCAAAAGAAAGCAAGATTAACAGACTACAGATTTAACATGCTTGATCCAGATGGCTATTAAAACATGTGGCATTTAGCTGGAGTCATTATGGCATTTATGGTTATTCTGATGCTTTCTAATATTTATTTCAGTTAGCCAAAATTAATTCCTCTAAATTACAGTTCTTGTCTCAATAAATGACCTCTAACATTAGTGCTTTATAAGGAACATTACAGGTAATTATTTGAAAACTACAGATAAAGAAGGTAACAGAAATAGTGCCCAAAATTGTCTGAAAAAGAAACAAACCATGCTAGTACCTTAGGCACTTCAAACAACATAAACTTCAGTGCTGAGCTACCTCTCCACAGGAAAAGTGGCACCAGGAAATATATGCCAATATTACTCCTCGGAAACAGATAAACTACAGATCCAGACATTATGGGAATTACATTTGATGTGCAAGAAGTGTTGGCATCAAAATCATTCTAACTCTGGATTTATTTCTCTAGCTTTCTTTCTTCTACTGTTTCCAGGCACTTTTTTTTGTTTCTTTCAAACCTTCTATATTTCCTGGGGAGGGGGAGCGGGGTGGTTGAGAAGCAGTAAATTTTAAAGAGTGAGGATTCTTCTTCAGTGGCAGAGTAGTCCTGAGCAACCAATAAGAATTTCAGCTAAGCCACAACCAGCATTGATTAACAGATGTCATGAAGAGCTACTTAAATATTTTTCCATGGTAAAAAGAGAGAAGCATTTAAGAAAACTACAGACTACTTGCAGATTGTACTGGATTCCTTAATTTATGGTATATTATTTAAATTATTAAAATTATTTTTATTCTCACTCTGTTATTAAATAAAGAATTAAATTTAAATGCCCGCAATATTCTTTTATTTCTAACAATTGTTCCTCTTACAACAAAGATTAAAATAATATTGCAGAATAGTGGTTCACTGGAAAAAACTAACCAGTGTTTCTGATAACAGGCAGCTAATGTGTCTTCATGTGGAACCATTTTCCTGATACAAAACCAAATTGCAAACAAATATTTTGCTATAGGAAAAATCAAATCGCAGAATCACAGAACAGGTCAGGTTGGAAGGGAACACAGTGGGTCATCTGGTTGAACCTTCCTTCTCAAGCAGGGTCATCCCAGAGCACCTTGCATTGTTATCCACACAGTTCCTGAACTTCCCCAATTTCTCTGTGCACAGTTACCTGCAAAGTAAAGAAGTTCTTCCTCATGTTCAGGTGTGCATCTTTTTCTGCTCATTGCCTCTTGTCCTATTGCTTGGCACCACTGGACAGAACCTGGCTCCATCTTTTATCACCGTCCCTTCAGATACTTACAGAAGGTAAGTATTGATGAGGTCCTCTC
This sequence comes from Urocynchramus pylzowi, assembly GCA_013397555.1. Lineage (NCBI taxonomy): Eukaryota > Metazoa > Chordata > Aves > Passeriformes > Fringillidae > Urocynchramus > Urocynchramus pylzowi. The sequence continues at coordinate 73,408 of VZRH01006041.1, forward strand.
TCAGGTGTCTTTTCCCAATGCTGAACTAGCTTCTCAGCCTTTCCTTGTAAAAGAGATGCTCCAGTCCCTTAATCAACTTCATACCCCTCTGTAGGATTTGCTCCTGGAGCTCCATGTCTCCCTTGTCCTGAGGAGCACAGAAATGGACACAGCACTCCAGATGCACCTTACCAGGCCTGAGTAGAGGGGCAGAATCACCTTCCTTGACAAGCTGTCAGTGCTCTTCCAAATGCACCCCAGGATCCCATTGGCTTTGTTGGCCATCAGGACACACTGCTGGCTCATGGACAGCTTGTTGTCCACCAGGGCCCTGAGGTCTTTCCCCACAGAGCTGCTCCCCAGCAGATCAGCCCCCAGCCTGTTGTGGTGCCCAGGGCTGTTCTTCCCCAGGTGTAGAACCCTATATTCACCTTTGCTGAGTTTCAGGAGGTTCTTCTCTGCCCCTCTCTCCCCCCTGTTGAGGCCCTTCCAAAGGGCTGCACGGCCCTCTGGGGTATCGGCCACTGCTCCCAGCTCTGGGACATCAGTGAATTTGCTGAGGAGGCCTCTGCCCCTTGCATCAATAACTTGTATCCAATTTATTGATGAACAAGTTAAACAATACTGGATCAGTATTGAACCTTGGGGACACCACTAGTGGCAGGCCTCCATCCAGACCCTAAACTACTGATTACAGCCCCCTGGGATCTCCCATTCAGCTGGTTCTTAATCCACCTCACTGTCCACTCACCTAATCCACACTTCCTGAGTTTTCTTGTGAGGATGTTGTAAGAGACAGTGTCGAAAGCCTTGCTGAAGTCAAGGTAGACAATATCCACTGCTCTCTCCTCCTTCATCTGGTTACTTGTTTCATTATGAAAAGCAATGAGGTTGTTCAAACATGACTTGTCTTTACTAAATCCATGCTGACTCCTGATCAGCTTCTTGCCTTCCATGGGGTAGTCATAGACTCCAGAATGAGGCACTCACTGCGTCACCTTTTCAGTGATTGAGGTGAGACTGTCTGGGCAGTAGTTCCCTGGCTTCATGCCCTTTTGGAGGACCAGGGTGACATTTGGTGTATTCCAGTCCTCAGACAGGTCTCCTGATTGCCACAAACTTTCAAAGATGATTGAGAGTGGTCTGCCTAGAATGTCAGCCAGCTCTCTCAGTACTTGTGGATTCATTCCATCAGGGACCATGGAATTGTGGATATCATGTTTTCCTGACCCTAACCCAATCCTCTGTGACCAAGGGGAAGTTTTCCTTCCAACATTAATTTATCCTGGTCAGCCTGGAGGCTGGTCTCATCAGTGAAGACTGATGCAAAGAAGGCATTCAATAACTGCCTTCTCTATAACATGTTACCAGGGTTCCTCTCCATTTGCTAATTATTCATTGTTTTCCCTTTATTAGTTCTTTATTCCTCCAAAGAGGTTTCTTGCTCCCTTGGCCTGATTTCTTTCTCATTGGCCTCTTGAGCCTGGAGGAACTGATCCTTGAAAATTTGGAGCCCTCTTCCCTGCAGAGCCTGTAGTCCCTGCAGGACTCTTCCAAGAAGATCCCCAAAGAGGCTAAAGCTAGCTCTCCTGAAGTCAATGGCTGTAATCTTACTCACTGTCCTGATACCTGTTTATTCAGTACTGAACTGTACAGACTCGTGGTTGCTACAACCAAGACTGCACCCAACCTTCACATCATCAACAAGGCCTTCCTTATTTGTTAGTATGGGGTTGAGCAGCACACCATTGCTTTTGGGATCCTTTGTTACATGAAATGAAATTTCTACCTGGAAAAATTATCTGGGGACTGGTGGCTCAAGTGATAGGCAATAATTCCATGAGTCTTTTACAGGAATAAACCATGCTGAACAATTTAATCAAATAAAGAAACAGAATATTGCTCAGAAAATCCTTTAGCTTGTGAAAGGTGGTTCTTGATTATTCCTCAGAACCTTAGCCTCAGTGAAGAGCAGAGGATTTCTGTTTAGGAAGCAGAAACTCTGGTTTTGAATAAACTCAAGTTGATGATGCTCCTCTAAATAGGAAATATGCATCAACTTTTTAAAAAAAGTAAATGCTGCTCAATTTTTGGTACCAGCACTGCATACCAGTGTGCAGCCTGCTGTCTAACCTTAAGACAGGAGGTCATACTTCTTTGTCTGTATCATCTCCTGGGATGTGAATGTGCTGTATCTCCTCATCTGTTTATTGGAATTACAAATATACACACTGCAAAGAGTGGGCCATAAGCAAGCCAAATTACAGAGCACATTGGTTCAAGCACAGTATCTCATATTATGTGAAACTACCTATGGATATGACTAGCTGATCTAGATGTGAGTGAATTGAACTTCCTGATCTTGGAAATCTACTCACTCAAGCCATGCTCTGTTTGCAATCACCCAACTCTTGACATTCACTATAAGTCTAACAACAGCTCTGTAATGCCAGTGAACTTATAAAGTATTCTTTTTAGATTTAGTGATGCCAAATCTGGATGCCTTTATGCAGTCACTGTGGCTCAAGCTCTCTCAATGCAGCAGAAAAGATAAGAGAAACTTAGCTGAGTAGGAAATGCATGAAGAATATTTGCACGCTTAAATCTAGTAACAGCATACTGTAAGAATCTGCAATATTGTCTGAATACTTCATAAAAATGAAGTTTGACATGAGATAGGTTTCTTTTGTAATAGGCTTATACAATCCATATATATCTATGAATAGTGACTAGAAAAATTTCTGCATGTTCCATCTGCCTGTCGCCTTACTCTGTGAAAGCTCTGCAGTGACATTCAAAGATGTAACTGCTGCTTTGCTGTCAAGGTCAGTGAAACCTGAGGTAATGGTTACGTAAGTGACAATCATTCAATATAATGTGGCCTACAGGGTTATGAAGAATGGTCATTCAAGGGTGTTTCTGAGATCTCATGTATGTTAGAGATTTTACTTTATTTATCTCCCCTCAGCTAATTTTTTTTTTTTCTTTTTTTTGTGTGTGTGACTAATACTGGTGTGTTCCCATGGTAGTAACTATGCTTTTCAGGGTGCTTAATAATGGTCCTCTTGTGTGTCTGCTCTTACTGTGCTCCACTGCCTTTGATTCATCCTGCTCTTTGCTCTCTGACACAGGAAAAGAAAGAGAGGAGAGAGGAGTGTTTTTCCTCTAAGGGGTTCAGAATACACTGCTGCACTCTAATCATGGAGTGAGAAGGCTGCTTAAAATGACCCATCACTTCCTTCATCTCCTGAGCAATGAGAACCTACATCATGGCAAAAAAAAAAAA